>JAGVSQ010005159.1:0-18143 GCA_022683975.1 Rhyacophila evoluta
GAAGTCCGATGTCCTAATTTATTTTAAGTAATATAATAATATTGTGTATGGTACGTTAGAGGACGATGATAAAAAATTATAAAGAAGAAATATGTAAAAGTAGCTCGCACCCTTATTGAGTTTGGCGATCACTGTCCTATAATAACCTAATCATATGGATTTGACTTTACGACATAATTTTGACATACCAACAAGCCAAGTTAATGGAGCATTTTTTCAATTAAAAAGGTAAAAAGTTCCATTGCAATACGTTTAGCATTGAAAACAATACAGAATATTGCAATTCAATGGTTTTTAGATAAATTATTATACAAAATATAACTTGACTCAAAGTAAGAAAATTGTTTTAAAAAGTTTATTTTTAGGTATAAAAATGCGAAAATTTTGCCGACGTGATAATCATATTGTTTGGAGAGGGAAAAAAGGTTACTCCATATTTCGGAGAAAAAAACAACATAATCTAATGATAAAAATCTATATTTAACATTCTAAATTATTTAAAACTGGTAGACTTCCGTATGTGAAACATACATATGGAAGTTTACAAGTTTTAAATAATTTAAAATCAACTTCCATCAAGCACCATCAGTCGAAAATATTAACTGTATTTAACACGTTTTTATTAAAAATGGTTGCAAATGACTTATGACTTATGGAGGAAATATCGCAACATTTTTTTTATTGCATTTTTATCGTCCGATTTAAAAAATTATGTTTCGCCTATATAGAGAATTATATTAAGAGAAGTTTTGCAACTAAAATTTTACATATATTATAAAAGGTTATGTAGTAAGGAATAAATATAAATAAATAATATGATTTGGTTTCTAATTAAGTAAAAATTATATTAGGAAAAGTGATTAGTATATGTCAATGAGTGTAGGCTTTCTAAATAACTGAAAAACTTTAAAGGTGAGAGTTATGTATTTAGAAAATAAAGATATATTATGTGAATTTATTTTATAATTTTGATTAGTAGCACCATTATCGACGTCTTCTACTTACTTCTTCCGTGTAAAGTAAGCGAGATACAGCGTCGAGAAAAAACATGCGTCGGCAGTGAAAACGCGCTTTTATCTTGTCGTTTTTCCCGTCTAAATGAAAAAGACACTTAGCGAAGGGATAATAGGAGCATAAACATGGTAACATTTCAGCGCGAGGGTCTCTGCTGAAAGCTGCTCACGATTTTTTTCCACCCCTGATCGCAGACGCCGTCGTGAAGATTTCACTGAGTGAAGCATTCTCACTACGCCTGCGATTTAGTTAAACTGAAGGATGTGTCGTCAAAATATACAACGATTTATCCGATTCGCACAAGAGTAGGATTGCCTATATCTATCGTACCACGTACATTTTATCCACAATACATTATTAGATAAAATGAATACAGTGAGGAATCTATACGGATTTAGTACATTTAAATAAACTTTTCAAGCATTAGTTTTTTAGTTTATATATTTGAGTATTATGCTTTAAATATCTAATTGCTAAAAAAATAAACACACGAATCGTATTCTACAAGATTATTTACGTATGCAGCTTAAAAACAAATAACTTTTTGATTTTCAACAAATAATTTGTTAAACTAAAAACTCACTTCCAGTTGGTTTTGGTTTAAAAATTATAGGTATATTAAATTAAATAAAAATACAAGTAGCTTTTGTTTCGTTATGCTTTTTTTCCAATTACTGAACATTTTCATGATTGAACGCGTTAATTAAAAATAATACTAACAAGTTTAAATAACTAAAAACAAGTGATAAATCAACTTTCAGCTTGCTTTCGAACTAATTAATTTATTCATAATGACAACTTTAAAAAAACCTAAAAGATATATTATCTGAATAATGTGTACAATAAATCAACAAACTATACATATTATTATAAACGAGAGACAGCCAAGAGGTGAGCGCACGCTATTTCTTTCCGGACTTTATATATTCGAATCTCACAGATCGTAAAAAATCAAATATATAAGACCGGGTGGAAAATGTAATTTAAGTAATTTACGAAAAATTGATTCTCGGATAAAAATATTGTAGATAAATCCTTATATTACAAATATCCGTAGAGCGAATATATCCTTCTTCATTTTCGCAGTGAAAACGGTAAAAAATGATGAAAATTTTGTCAATGTGCTCCATTTCGAGAGATCAGTTTCAAGTGTGTTTTAATTGCTACAAGTTTTCGATCCACTATAATTATATAAAAACCAAAAAGTACATTTTTCAGCACTCAAAACCAGGAATGGATGTTTCTATAAATGATTACTGTGCCTTAGTTAATTTAATTTATTAATTCATTTAAATTAAAATTTATATTTTTAAAATTCATAGATTTCGATTTACAAATGATCAAATAAAAATAACTTAGTAAGAAAACAAAAGGTTTAAGATCTAATTTACGGCAAAGATAACATAATATTTAAGCTATTAGTAGGTCTTTTGTTTGGTTTATATCATAATACATCAATCACACATACCATGTTAAATTGTTGAATTATTTAGATTTCAATATATCAAGAAAAAAACTTCATGATTATTTGATGAATAACAAAAATTCAGTCAAATTTACTCGAGTAAATTTAATATGAGTTGGGCTCATCTGTCAGAACGTGATTTAGTAAAATGATGGATTAAGCGAGTGGAAGGAAAAAGAGGGATGTAAGGATATCAGGATTAAAATGGCATATGGAAGATAAACCTTTTCTTTATCTTTTGCTAATTCTTTTTAAAAAATAGTTACAGAGGTAAGTAACATATGTTACTTAGCCTTTGTTTAATGACAACAATCATGATTCGGTTCAAATCGTGTGACTGCATTATTATAATTCTAATATAACATAGTACTAATATACATAATAACCACCTCGCTAGCCATGTTGAAAACATAGTGGCCTACAACCGTATCGGTTAACTATTAAAATATTAAATTAAATGAATATATATTGGTATATGGTGGTATGACTTCATTTCAATAAGAACGTATGAGAACTACCATGTAGTTACTCATTGCTGAAAGAATGAAATTGCGATACTGCCCTTGTCTCGGTCGCATGTTGCGGATGCCTCGAAAGTATCTTAACCTGACATATATATTTCTCAAGCCAATCGGTTTCCTAGGGAAGGCTGCTAAATACTATTTCAATGTATTCGGTAGACGTCATAATACTTCATTGGATGTATATGGTATTTGATTTCAAATATACTCGTATAAAATATTCACATTATACTCCAGATTAAAGCACAAAATAAATTGTTACAGCTTTTAACTGGTCCTAGAAAAAAACTGCCAAGATATGCACAATTAATTGTGGAGATTGAAAAGCTCTTAATGAAAAAGGTGAATTGTGTATTGAAGTTATATTAAATATGCGTGATTTTGGGCACTTGGACCATATATTGGCTACGAATGAAGTACGGTAAACGGCCGTTATAAAAAAATGTCAAGAGAGCTCCTTCACTAGACAAAGGTTGGAATACGCTTTACGAGATTTATGAAACTTTTAGAGGCTCGCATTAAAAGTTCACAGACGCCCCCTGGGGGATAATGATACAATGTCTACTTAGGCGATTATTTAGCGCCTCCTATAGAGAGATTCGACCATTTTTTGTGCAAAGTTTTTCCGATAACGACATCATTATAGGACCCAGTTAATTGATCGATCACAAAAGTCATTCAATTTTATTATTTGACCGAGATTAAATGCTTTCAAGATAATCATTCAGAAAATTCACCCCGGCTTATATATTTTCAAACATAATATATATGAGTATAAGCAATCATTATTTCTATTCATTATCGTTTTAGTTTTCGTAATTTTCAACCAGATCACTAACGATTCGTGATTCTTGAAGAAATGACACGTAAATTTAATTTAATAAGTATAATTTTTAATATTTATAATACTATATGTATACAATAGAGATTTCTTCATATTTACAATTGACAAGCAATACATTTAGAAAAGAGAAAATATTATATTTGGTTATGCTTCAAAATATTTCTACTAGATTATAGGCAAAATTATAATTAAAATCGATAATTGTAAAATATATATCTTAATTCCGGCTATAATTTGGATGCTTTCCAAATATATTCGTAAATTGTGAATATGACCATGTTTATATCATCCTTTTTAACGTATGGTATTTTGAAATATTTCGTAGCATTTCTTACAAAGTCAATATGAATATAATTATTATAAATACGAATTTATTAATATCAACTAGAATAGTTGCAGTTTTTTTTCTTTATTTTTTTTTTTTAATTATTCTTTTGCTTAACAAAATTGAAAATGCATTATTTTATTAATCGCTTTATCATTGCAACTGCCAACAATAATACTATTAAAAATATTATGTATGATAAATATTTATAAGGCAGTTAAAAAAAAAAATAAGACATTTACAAATTGTGTCATTCATTTTAAGATTTTCTCTAAAATGAATTAATACTGAGACATTTCATTGACACAATATGGTATAAAAAAGTTATTAGTGGTCTTTTTTCCAATTTTCTTCCAAATAACAAGTAGATGGGTGAACATAATGCAAAGAGTTATCTTGCCTGATTTAAGGCAGATAAAGACACAAAGAATAGTTGTAAGCACTAATCTGTCATCCCACTTGAAATATTTTCCTACATATAAAATCTTTCTGCACTTTGGTCCAGTGACAATTAAACCTGTTTTAAGCCAAAAATAAAGTGATAAATAAATTCATGATATTTTTTAAAATAAGTAATATTTTTCAAACCACAATAAAAGATTAGACCTACTAGGGACGCCACGTATAAGAACGCACCGTGTCACTATATATCAAAGGTGGTGAGAAAAGGAAAGCACGTCTCATAATAAATAAAAATGTCACAACTCTGTAAATCGAATTATTTTGAAAACGGTTACCATTATGTATAAAAATTGTAGCATAATTTTTGTAGGAATTTTTGGGCTACAAATTTGACATTCAAAATTTTCCCGCAAAAGTGACCGCTAACGAGATATTCACGTTTTTGGTGAACTTTGACCTCTTATATTTTTTGCCAAAACTCGGATCAAGAAGAACTTTTGATATGATATTTTGTTTAAAACTACATAACCAAAGTCCACATTGAGCTTTCAAAAAAAATCATGGGAATTAGTGCTTTTATTTGTTTAATTTCATTGAAATATAAGATATGTAAGCATTTGACTTTCAATACCAAAAAGCAGGCGTAGTTACCAAAACACACTTGGATATTATATTATTAATATGTCAGAGTTTAGTAGAATAATTTTATACAATATAAAATACAAAATATAAAATTTATGGTCTGGTAAATTATATTTATATTATATAAAACATATATCAAATGATATACGGTTAATATGAATATTACTTCTCATTTAGGCAATTTATGAAAGACGGGTAATTTTAGAGACGAGTAAGTGGAGGACAAAAGATGTGAAATTTCTATGAAGTAGTTTCATACTTGTCTGACGTACTACCAGAATTATTTAGCAAGCGTAAAATGCGACCAAACTTGTAATTTGAAGTAAATATTGCATACTAAAATATTTATTAAGTAACTGGGGAATTTTTGAATAAATTAAAAGGAGCGTGAGGACACGAGATATAAAATTTATTTCTCTTTCCTCACTAATTAAATCACCGAGTTTTTCGTTTTTATTAGGCGTATTTATTGTTAAGTGGTACTGTAAAAAAAATTACTTTGTATTATAAAACTTGAAAAAGAGTGTGAATGATATACAAAAGAATTTTTTATATCATAATACTTAAACATGCAGGGTATGTTTTAGGTTCCAGATCGATGGAAAAGTTTTTCAAAAAATTTGTAACATGCAGCTGTGTGTGATGTGGCACCATCATGTTGGAACCATATGTGCTGTAGGCCTAATTGATCCAATTTGGGCACAAGAAAGTTATAAAATATTTAGAATTAATGAAAATAATGTGAGCCTCCGATTTAACAAAAAATGATGTGGGTGATATATATTGAAATTGTATACGTCTTACGTCTAAAATTAGGTCGAACATGAAAATGCATTTGAAAAACCAAGTTTTATTTTATAGGTTGATATAGAATCAGCGTTATAAGAATATACTATAAGACTAATTCAAGTTGAAAGTTTTAAAGTAAAACAGAATACAAAAAGTAAGCCCCAGATATTTCTCCTAAAATAATACTATTGTTAAATGTTCTTCATCTAAATTCGTACAATTACAGTGTGTGCGTATACTCTGTATATACAAAAATGCTATCTGTTTTGTACAAGTCGGATGTGCCACTTTGATAGAAGGCAATTCATCATTGCTTTGTATTGTAGATAGGGGTTTCTCAAGTAAGACGAATGATGTTGTAACCAAACGTTATAGAAATCTCACGAGTTTATTTATATTTCCTCACAATGTTGTTGTCCACGCACGTTAAAAATAGATTTATAACGTGAGTACAGCACAGGAAAAACGTAAGAAATATTATATTAATAATTATTATTTTGGAGCAATTTTTTATCCTACATAAAACTTATTTGTCATCGTCAGCATAGATTAGTTTATTGCTAGATAAAGGTTTTCCTATCCAAATCTACTACGCTTAGTCCAATACATTGGGTTTATTTGTATTTATTTTTATTATTATATTTTTATTTCTCTATGTCGCCATGTAACTATTATTGTTCAAAATCACTTTTAGATTTTTAAGATTCAAGTATTGTTCTTTTGTTAAAAAAGTCTCTACAAGTGTAGATTTATTTTGGTATACACTAGACTCTCGATATAATAAATTTGGAAAATAATGGAAAAAAATATTCATAAAGAAGTTAAAATGCAAGCATTCGAAAAATAGTTAGAAGTGTTTGTTTAATGACCAAGATACAAACATAGAATTAGGAAGGCTAGAAATGTCTGATGTTTGTACATAAATACAGAATAATGCCGAAGAAGAAATAGCTCAAGAAAATTCGTAACAATGGTTTGGTTTAGAAAGGTTAGGTTAGTAGTAAAAATAGCAAGAATAAAAAAACAACATGCTTAAAAAAAAATATTTGATCGCACCTCGTCGATCTAATAATTGACTATTAGTCAGATAAAGAAATTAAACTTATTTTTAAATAATTATACAAATACTTATTTTTGAATATAGAGAATTAATAATTAATTTTTCTAACTCTTCTATAATTACTATAAAAGAAGAGAAAATTTCAACAAATCAAATAAAATTTTATGCTTTTCTTGAAACTTCAATGGTCATGTATTGTGCCCTTAATTTTTTTAATAAAAAAACATTGCTAAACCTATTTTGATATGATGCACCAAGCACGCCCTCGTCCGTATTAGCCCGTTATAATTAATTAATCTATCAAGTTACAGACATTTTACTTTTTAAAGTTTATGTAACTGCTGGTATAAATCAACGATTCTTAAGTCAAGATATTCATTAACACAGGCGGTCATTTGTAAATTTTACCTTCACTTGCAATGAAGAAGTAAAAGATTTATTGTAAATTCTTGTTATAAAAATAAATATTAAAATGGTGGTTGCTTTACCTTTGCGAAGAAGTGGTAAGTTACGGCTGGAATAATTAAGGCGACGTAAAATTCGAGTGAGCTTACACACGTTCAACAAAGCTGGATTTTCTGGCGGGAGTTATCTGCAGGAGCTTAACGTATGGCAGGCGAGTGATTTATTTATTAATTCATCATTTTAATCCATCCGCTAAAACTCTTACAAAACAATATGTACATTCAAATTTACACACGGCTTAATGATTATAGTAGTTAAACTCATTAGTTTCCACTGTGGACTTTGCATTGAATCTATTTCAGTTTAAGTCGTTCTATTGTATCAAAGACGTATTTTTAAATATACAAGTATAATTGTGTTCTTATTTCACGTCGAAAAGTACCTATAAATGATTTAAGACTAAATGTTGTTTTGAACTGTCATTTTACAAATTGATAATTGTAAAAAGCGATTTATTAAAATCTACTGATCGTTATAAGCTATGCAATAATACACAGATAAATATTCACAAAATAATACAATATTATAAGCGATGTCTAAAAAAGCTTTCATCGCTCCAAGTTTTTCATTGGTATATCGTAAATTATTGACATTTTTCAATAGTTTAGACTTGGAAAGAGAGATACGAATTGCGAATGTTAATATATTGTATAATATTTATAAAAGCCGAGTTTTTACGGAGTTGAGTGATGTAGATTTATAATATTTCAAATGTGTTTGATAGAATAGTGGGACATTTTTTTTAAATTATTTTTAGTGACTGTTTTGTTGTTTATAGAAATAAACTAAAATATATGATTTTGGTATTTTAGTTAAATTGTCATACATCAGAATAATTGACATTTCAAACGTAGCATGCATAATATTCAGTTAAATAAAATCAACGTTTTGATGTTTTGAATAATTTTGGTGAAGATCTAAAAAGCTCGCAAAATACTATCTGTTTTATTCTATGACACCGATAACTTTGAAAGCTTTTGCCGATCGGATACCTATGTTGAGTATTACTATTCCATGAGAAAAAATGATTAATAATTTATGACCGTCTTATTATTAAAAGTGTATATTATTACGACTGTTATAATATGACAATAAAGAAATTGAATTTAAAATTGAAAGAAGCAGACGATCTGGTAGGAAATATTTTTTCCGGCTGAAATACGTGACGTACCAAGATTTCAGATCGTAGTGAATAAATAATACATATATACCAGTAACAATATAATAATGATGTTGGTACTGGTCAACGCTGAAACATCTGATGGAGCGCACAGAAGAGGATTTAATAATAATCGATCATACCGATGTTTTGTGAAAGTGGATTTACGTGTTTCTGCATAATATATCATAATGTTTTCATTCGATGGTTCTTGTTTTTTTTATCAATTAGGCCTCAGTATTCTCTCATCTTTTGCAAACAGTACTGCGATAAGTCTAAGTAGGTGAAAGTGTTTGACGAATACGAATGACGGATAACCCGCGTAACTAAAGGTATTCCCCGCATTTGAGTAATTTCAAACGCCAGGAAAAACGAGAAAAATCATTTTTCTGCATAAAATATGGCCGCATATTTGTGAACAATTTCCCCCTAAAAATTTTTTAGCACTGAATTGATTTACGGCGTAAAAAATAGCAGACCGATTTTTGCACAAAATACGTATTTTTAGAACAACAGAAGTTAAAAATATCTTGGCGTCTGGATGTAAATAAAGAACTTAATAAAAGCTTTGTCATTTTATTTGAGTTTAAAGTTTGGCATAACTTTTATAGTCTCTCCGAGTCTGTGCCTTAACGGAAGAGTATGCGACTGAAAAAACTTTTACAAACTGTAAATGCCGGCTTCACTGTGACATGATCTCTTAACGTTTGTATTGGTTCAAACTGAGAAAGTCTATCTAAACAGTAAAAGAAGCCTTCTTTTGAAGAAATGATGAAGTTGATTATATGGGGTTACAACGGCTATATTTAATCGACGTTAAAATTGTTGAGGGAGTATTTGCCAACTCGTAAGTCGATGATATTATACAAGTATCGATCGAGACGTTACTTATGGCTACTATCATTTGCGATTAATTTTTAATTGCCCATTAATTTGCATGCGGCAAAAGTGGCACATATTATATTTATTATAATAAATATATACAGTTCTATTTGTTGCAAATGACAACACTTTTATGGCCGATTATCATTTTAAAGTATTTGTACTAATCCAAATCTTTGCAATATTTGAATATTTATGTACTATTTTCGTAACTAATGGAAAGCTTAAATGTTATCTATTAAATGTATGAAAATCTGTTAGTTTAAAAATAAAAAAAGACGTTCAGTAAAAATAAGTAACTGTATTACAAAAAAGAGTCGTGTTAAAAAAAATAATTAACCAATATATCACGTTTTATAGTAGAGTATTTTGACAACGCCCTTATTGCTTATTGATGAGTGATTTCAGCCAAATAAGAATATTCTAATTGTTTTAAATAATGCAAGGAAAAAGAATCGTAAAGTCATATACAAAATTAATGAAAATTAAACTTTAATAAGCCGTTTTAGAGATCCTTTCTAAACTTCTGAACTGTATTTTGTTTTGAATATTTGACGTCTTTACTAAGAATTCTACTCAAGTGATAATGCAGTGGCAAGTTTCTCAACATCTGTTGAAGAAAGTTAAAGTTTCAAAAGTATATTATTCAAAGTAATCTAATACCTATATTTCAACGAAAAACAGGATTCAATACAATAATTTTTGTGATAAATGGTTTTAATATCGACTAATTTGGGCCTAATGTGGAAATCAAAATCTAAATAGTAATAAAATTCACTTAATAAAATATCTAGTTTTCTTAGATTATATTTATCGAGGAATTATAAATGTTCGGTCCTTTCGCAAAAAAATACATAAAAGTCACATTCCCCTCTATGTTTATAAATTCTTCTTCCTGCATGTCCACTCCCTGTAGAGTATATGGACACAACATATCACCATCAAAAATTTATGTCATTCAGCTCATACCTGCATCCTGTGTCTTATTATCTCCAACATATCACTAAAATACATTCTATAAATAGTATTTAAAAACCTTCCAATTGTTTTGAGGAATAGGCAGATCAGGTTAAGAATTTTTCCCAAGAATCCGCCGCAGGCATCAGTTCTCAAATGTTAATATACGATTGCGTTGGGTTTCGAATATGATATAAAATTGAATTTTGTCTTAATGGTATATATATTCCATAAAATAGTAATATTATCAGTTAATTGATAATTATACTTGTAGTATTATTATTTTAAAACAGTATTAAATCACTACTTCAAGTGAAGTTTGAACTTTTTGAATATGTTAACTTTTCAGAGTAAATGTGATGTTTAAACAATAAACATCGAAATATATTAAGTAATCTTCGGTAGCGTAGTTGGTAGCGTGCGCGCCTAGCAATCCAGAGAATACGGGCTCGAATCCCCATCTGTCGGATTTTAAAAATCCGAAAAATGCAGGACTGGATACCCATTGGGTTAAGTAATTGTCTGACAAACAATTCTCGTGAAAAAATAATCTGTCAAGACGTCCTCACATTGCGAAGATCCATATACTTCTCTTTCGGAGTGGATTTCTTTACACTGTGTAGATCCATACGCTCCATGTTGGGAGTATATATAGTATATATACATATTTTTTTATAATATTACCATATAATAATTGTTTTCATTTCTCGATAAAGTCAAATCTAAGCTCAATATTCAGTAAATTTTATAATCTGCAGATTATTTCATTTCATTACCATTTTCAGTTGTAATGGTCCTATATCTAAGGCAAGGTGATACTCAGGTGTGTGGTTATTTTGGTTGAAATTGACGGTAATCTAAGTAACAATAAAATATTATTAATTTAATCTTTAGAATAATCGCCGACAACACCAGCTACTAATGACAGAGGCAAACTTGAGCAACCGTATTAAAATTTAATCGACCAAGTTCTTAAGCATATTCCTACACTGAAGAAATTGTTACGGGATTTAAATTACCAAAATTGTAATAGGCGTTAGGAAAGACATAATGAAAATTAAAATTTACTCAAAAAACTGAAACGAAAGTTCTTCTTGTTATTAAATTAATATTTATGATACGTAACTATGAAAATTTATTTAAAATATAAAAGTGTTAAATAATAAATATAATATCAACAAAGTGTTATATTTCTCCACAAATTTTCTTTTTTTCACATGCTAAGAATATTACAAATAATTAATTAATTCATGGCATTGAGAATATGAATACAAAAATAAAAAATAAAATAAATATGATACTTCAAAAAAAACAAATGGGAAACAAAGGTATTAAAAATACCAATAAATGAAATTAAAAGTGAAGAGATAATTTGCGCTAGAAAAAAAAATAAGGATGATCTGCCAATATATGGCTTCTATTTTGGAAATTTATTAAACACCGTCAATCACTCATCGGTATCACTCAGGTGAAATATATCAAAAATCTTCCCTTTCTAGCACCCATTAGGTATCTACATCCGTTGTGTGGTTATATATCGTGGCGCGACTAACATGAGGTGTTCTTTAAAGTTCCAGAGGTGTCTCAGAAGCAACTTCCCAAGACGCGCTAATGTATGCATGATTCCTATTTTAATTAATTAAGCTCTGATAATATCCAGCTTTGTTGAGAAGAAAATTTCTCGCTCACCGTAAGTAAGTCCGATAAACGGTCGGACTAATTTGAGAAGCCTTTCCTTTTCAACAAACATATAGGGAAACTCCCAGAGAATGTGATTGCCGTGCTGCACTTTACTACATACAAAAGTAGGAGATTATATGAGGTATAAGACCAAGCTGACAGAGCTTGGAGGAAAAGCCATCGTAACCAGTTAAGAGCTAGAAGGTCAATAACCAACATAATTTCATTAAAAATAGTATTAAAAATTACCACTTGCAGATTAGTTTTAAAGCTTAGAATAAATCGCAGCTGATGTTCTTGAACCCTAAGATACGTGTACCAATATCATCCAAAACTATTGTATTGCAGCGTTAGGTTAGGTTAGGCTCTAAACATCTTAGAACTTGATCGGATGTTGTAATTGACTCGATATTTTCCTAATTAAGACTCAAATCTTCAATGAATTAGTGTGATTGTTAATTATCTCGATACTCTTAACTTAAAATTCGGATAGGTTAGTTTTATTTTACTTTTACTTTTATATTGTGCTTGACTTTCGGCAAGTTGACATAAATATCTAAATGACTAACGACATTAAGTAGTCTGTATTAGCTAGTGTCAATGTCTTGGGGAATTAGATGCTTTAAAATGATTTAAACTCGTTTAATTATCTCAACTTCGTTAAACAGTTTTCCGTGATAACAAAGTTTAAACTTCGCAGCGTTAATTGATAGAAGTAATTACTAACAGGTCTTAAGGCTCAGGTGTTTTGAAACGCGGCACCTATCCCGCTTTTCATTATGGCTGATGTTTTGGACGCCGTCGGTCATAATTTGGATTACGGTCCATCACTTTAAACACTTTCACGATTCCAGACTTAGTGCCGATAAGTAATTGGTTTATTTTCAATAATAAAAAAAAAATATTTAAATTCTTTTACATATTACATACATCGAATATAGAAAGGAAAAAGTGCGTAACCCTCAGTTTCTTCAAAATAGCTTCTTGATGAATACAATTTAATACACGTTCTATCAAAGTATGTACGCTGCAACTGCTGAATTAGTTTCGAAACTAAGCTTTTATGTTTGAAAAAAATAGCTTGCAAAATTTTCAACCAGGAAAAATGGATTCTATCAATTTAACTGCTTTTTAAATTAATATCATATAAGGTAAATAAATCACCACTGTAAGTGTTTATGTATTTTAAGAATGTGTCTATTTCATATTTTAACGCTGGTCTAAAATCATCAAATAAACGTTGTGTGTGCCGTTGTCTGTGTCACGTCCATTTTCTCTTCAAATTTTTGAGATCGTAAGTCTAAACGAACGATATTCATTAAACAAAATGACTCAGCCCTCAAATAAGTTTTTCAGCCTAATCTAATATGACTATTCTAAGAAACAATTTATCATTTACTACATGGCCATTTTCAAAAAAAAAAATAAAAAAGAATAATTCAGATATAACTTAAAAGTGTGACATGTATATCTTGACACAATAGTCTTTTGAAATGTAACTAATGATTTTTTTTCTTAATTTCAAATTATACCTTTCTATTTTTGGTAATTTAAAATAAGTTCTATATATGTCAGTAAAATTCTAGTTATGCTGACAACTAGCTGTAATTCGCATTTTTTAGCTATTTTTTATCTTGTTCATTAAATCAGTTAGTATATCAATAAAATACCAACAATACATATTTTTTTAAGCCATGTTTGCTCCCTACGTAGAGCATATGGATCTACACAGGTTTAAGATATCTACTCCAAAAAAGGAGTACATGGATATCCGTAATGTCAAGATAAGTCTTGACAGATTATTTTTCACGGGAAGTTTTTGTCAAAGAATTAGTCAATTGAATGGGCATCCAGTCCTCCATTTTCTGATTTTAAAAATCTGGCAAATTCGCATTTCCTGGATTGGCAGGCGCGCATGCTACCAACTACGCTACCAGAGACATATAATATAATACTTTTTAATCGTTAGAACAATAATTTCCAATCCCAGATGATCTTTAGAACTAGATATTGATTTGTATAATTTAAGTTCGTTGCTTTCAACTGTAACAATCCCATCACCGAATAAAATTGACGATTTTTTCGAAATCCAAATCTGAGATTACAGCTCATTATTTTTAATACTGATAACATCTCCCTTTCCAATTCCCATTAAATATTTTTATCAGCTTTAAAATAAAATGTTTTAGGTTATTTTTTTTTTTACTATGTCTGCTCCAAAAGTAAATCATATCGATCTGCACACTGTGAAGATGTCCACTACGAATGTACGTATATAGATTTTTGCCATGTGAGGATATCGTTCTTCACAAGAATTGCTTGCTAGAAAATTGCTAAATCTAATGGTAATTTAGTTCGGCATTTTCAGATTTTTAAATATCCAGTAGATGTGGAAATCGAACCCACACTACTCGAATGCGGGGCGCGCTAGCTTACTTCTACATAACTTCTTTAAAATTTCAAAATCACGGTTCTATTAGAAGAAATATCATTTTTTTAAAAAATGTTCGTTGAATATAACTCATTAAATGTTATTTGGAATATCTGGTTTCTGTGACATCTAAAATAATAATTTTTTGAGGGCTGCGGATCATTATTTTCTGATTTAGGGGCTGTGCTACGAAACAGTTTGATAATCACTGCTCTATCCAATCGGGTTGACATTACAATGATTATCAATCACTTTATACTAAACAATTTTATAATGAGACGTACTTTTAGTTTTGTAAATCTTTTAATCAAAAATGTATTAATTACCTACCTACCTTAACAAAATAGAAGGCTGCGAAGGGAATGTATAATTATCTTTGTCAAAACGACGGATGTCCCAGTTTGAATTAAGTTAGATGATTTATCGAGACGGCCATTTTGATTCTGCAAATACTTTTGGCGCCACATTTTTCTCATGATTAAAGTTATAAAAATGGTTAAATATTTCTAAACTCATCAAAAACCGTCTTACCCTAATTTTAACTTTAATAACAGCATCCATTTCAAAATCCCGACAGTCTGGGCGGCCGTGAAAAACTAATTTAAAAGTAAATATGTACACAAGGGTGCAGCAAAACGTGACGGTGCTGAAGGGGTTAATAGGATTTTGAGTCGTTTACCGAGCAGTTGGGATACGTCTTCAGGCTGTTTTCCCCGTTGAGTTATCAAAGCTACCCCTGAATTTTGATCGTACTTTACATGGATTTTTAAATTTATTATTTAGATCCAATAAGAGAACGCAATATGACCATTAAAATGACTCTTCTCTCTGAAAATTAAATGATCATTTTAGATTCACAACACCAGCGTGAAATTTAATCTGTTGTACTTTCATCTACTGGAGGCTTTGTGCAAGCATTGCTGATGATGGTGCTTGTTCACTTAGCTCAGGCTTGGCCAACCCAAATTACCCCACGGGCCGCATTGATATTCTACAATTTTCCAAAGGCGGCACATACATCAAAATGATTGGAAAACATGTACGAAACAAAGATTTGATTTTATTTATTTGACTAATAAATTATGCAAAAATAAATTATTAAAAACTATGACTAACAATCATCCTCGTGAAAAATCTGTTTTAACCCCGATTTGAGATGAAAACACGGTTATAATGATATAGTTTTACTCTAAATCTTTAATTTTCATATTTAAAAAAGCTTTCATTCGTTGTCTTTAGCTTAAAAATATTTTAGAGCTTTATTTACTAATATTGTCTGTAAACGTAAAAAAAATATGACAGCGGCCCACACAAGAGAACGTCACGAGCCTTGGGTTGATCAGTTCTGATATATATGTATTTGTCGCAACCTAAAATTTACTTTTAAACAGCATTTATTATATAGTAACAAAATTATGTTTTTTAGTTTCGCATATGTTATTTTTTTAAATTTACGAATTATTAGTATAAAGAGATTTCAACACATTCACTTTAAAATTGTGAAAAATATCACAACCATAATATAATTAATTAATATTTTTGACTGATGGTGCTTGATGGGAATTGATTTTAAATTCTAAATTATTTAAAACTAGTAAACTTCTATATGTGAGATCACTGTTAGCGACCCGGGTTAACATGTATGTTATATGTTTGCTTACTGCCCACATATAATGTAGCCTGAAGATGCTGAAAAGTAAAACCCGGGTCGCTAACAGTGATCTCACATATAGACGCTTACAAGTTTTAAATAATTTACAATTTATGGTATAATTGTTATAAAATTACCCCACGTATTGATAACAACGAAAATAGTTTATTTGACGTATTCATTTACTTCAAAGCTGTTTGTATTAATTTATAATCATGACTGAATCAATAACAACTGCGTAGGATGTATATTAATGAATATAGGAAGTATATATTTCATAAACATTTACCAACCGATGTTTTATAACATAAACATCCTGCTGGATTTGCTGAGACGAAAAACGTTGCACGAAACGTAAGGAGAGCTTTCCCATTTTCATCAGGCGCCTGAGGCAAAGCAAAAGCTGCGTTGGTAATTGCATAATTGCGCGTCGGCGTCGGCGTCGTAGGCGTAAAGCTTTCAGAAAGGCATCCTTTTACTGAGAGCTCGGTAACTTCTATGCGCTATTTTTGCTCTTCGATACTCCGGTTACCTGTCGAATCTATCTTAGAATATTGTTTAAACTGTCAAGACACTGTTAAGGCATGAAACATATATCTTTATATTCTGAAATATAATAGATAATTTAATTAATCTCAAAATCGAATGTATGCTTTGAGCATCAATTGTTATACAAGAGTTTTAAATTATCAATTGATTATAAATTAAACTCAACTAAACAACAATATATTGTGTGTGTTTATATATATTCTTCACATATTTGACGGTAGTTAGTGTTAACCTTTAGGCCACCGGAGAGACAATATTATTAATATTTAGCAGATTTATCATTCTTTAATAATGAAGGCAAGCCATAATTTTTTTCCATTTTCAATTGTCATTACCAAAACTAAAAAAACTTACCAGGACTTATAGCAGAGTGAGTAAGGAATTCTGGACTTTGCTGTATTTAAAATAATATTTAAATATTTTTTTAAGTAGTTCTTCTTTTGGCATTATGCATTGGTCATCAATGTAAATTTAACAAAATTATATTATAAAAAATCAAGTTCCCTTTTATTATTCGGACTCTATACTATACATATACTATAATGAGAAATATTGTTTAATTGTATGGTAACTGACAATAACTATTAAATATCGTAATGTTACATTGATGATTAAATCAATTGGAAGGATGGTGGTCTAATTAAGTTAAAAAATATATAAGCAATTATATATTTTGTTTTTGTTAAAAAATACGTCCTGTATCGTAATTTTCACGATAAAACAGTTACATTTTGTGTAAGAATAATTGATTTTTAAGAGTTGTTGATGATTGTGGGCGAGACTAACGGCATTTTAAATACGGCAATTAAAAGAAGAATGATACTAAGCCGTGAAAAGTCGTTTTCCGACCAAAGTGGTTTCCCACATTATAAAAGAAAACTTTGTTCAATGATGGGCCTTTTTGTTGACTTTTTGTATGGCGAGAGCGCTTCAAAAGACAATTAAATATGTTGCGCTTAGTTCCTTCCAGACCTTTAGCATATTATATATACAAGTAACAAAAACGATGCCAGTTTTATGATTTCATGGCGATGTATAGTCAATTTATTTCCAAATATTATATATGTCATTTCTTATTGTCATTATGATAAATATATTTTTTAATAATTATCATTATCGGTTTGAATTCTAAATTATTTAAAACTGGTAAACTTCCATATGTGAAATATATGGAAATGAAATATAATATATATATATTTAACATATGGAAGTTTACCAGTTTTAAATAATTTAGAATTTAAAATTAATTTCAATCAAGCACCATCAGTCAAAAATATTAATTAAAAATAATAGATTGATTGCACACA
>JAGVSQ010005161.1:3979-18140 GCA_022683975.1 Rhyacophila evoluta
CGTATGGTTTATTTACTATGTAAATATAACATAAAATTTTATCTTGCAAAATGAATCATTTAATGTGGCGAGTCATTTTAAAAATATACAAAAAAGTTTTATAAGACCTTAATAATATGACCTAACATTTGATATTTATACCCACTTTCAACCAAGAATTTGAATTTGCAAAACTTTTAAGATGAATGAAATAAATTTATAGAAATACAATTCAGATATAATAAGTAATAAGCTTTTTTAACCATATCCAATGTTAAGTATTTGGACCCTAATGAGATGAAAAGTTTTATTGGTTATCGGCAATTTATTGATCCGTCACTTTCTGGTTTTAATTTTGAATATAGTATTCAGACAGAGACAAATATAACGTATTTAATTAACGAATGTTTTGTATTAGAATAATCGACTGAAGAGAGAAAAAAGGATGTAATCCACATAGACCAAATTTTACACGAGGCACAAAAAGATGGGCCATAATCAAATTTAAACGGACACAACTAGGGATCGCAAATTTCGAGAAAACGGAAAAATTTGGGATTTGAATTTCAACATTTTCGGAATTCCAAATTTTTTTGATTTTTTCAAAATTTCGGATTTTTGATCGAAATCGGATCAAAATTTTGAGGTTTTTTTTTGTTATTTTAGGTCTCAGCTTAGCTTGAGATTTCTAATTTCGTACACCCATCCATAGGTATAATAGGTATTAGGACGTGAAAAATCGGAAAATTTCGAATTCCGAAAATGTAATCTAACACTTAGGTTATATTCACCCAAAATTATAATAGAATTTTAGTTTTTTTAAATAAATTATTGATTAAATATCAGTCCTTTTTCCTTCCGCAAGTCCTTTTTCTTTGTCGAACATTTCATTTGCGCTCTTTTAATCAAAACTAAATTTAGATATTTATTCGGCAATTTCAGCTTATCCTTTTGACAGAACGTGTATTAAGTTGTATATTTTGTAAATATCGAAAAAAGGTATTTTAAAAAACTGAGGCCTATGTCCTTTCCCCTTTCTATATTCAAGTTGATAGATTATATTTTATCAATATTGTAATGCGATGTAGCATATGGTCCTTTAGTTTATACATAGCAATCGCATTAGCAGCTAGGCGTCAAATATTAAAAGCTGTAGTAGGTTTTGTGGAAATATTTGAATTAAGAACCCCTCGAAATTCCTTAGCGGGTTATAAAAGGATTATTAAAAAATATAATCGATAGATAACTGAATATTCATATTTATTAATCGGTAATCTAGATGCCTCTCTGTCCCGACGTGACTGGAATCTTCAAAAAAAATATATTAATTATTATGTACAGGGTGAGACGTATCATTAAAATTATTATTATTACGACGTAGCCCGTCCGTCATTAATTTAATGGTTTCGGGAGCCACAAAAATATGTAAATCTACGCTGGATACATTTTGAGTGGAACTCCTACAACACGATTACGAATTTATCTTCCATACCACAGTACCTGCACAAGAAAAGTAAGCAATCGTCAATCTATCAAAACAATTTCAAATAAAATATGAGTTACATATTTTTTTAAAACATCCTTATGAATATCCCTCTAAAATGGATGAAATCGCCCAAAATCTTGCAGCACCAAAACAAATAGCACCAATCTATGACTTTTCAAATATTTATTCGTATGCAAAACATACATACTACTCGATCGGTTGCGAACACAGCCATCAACAAATCCAAAGTAGAATATTCTTTTAAAATGCCTCCAAATTTGAATAGCTTGTGTCTTTATTATACAAATCCAATAAAACATTGTGCACGATAGATAATTTAAATATTAAATGTATGAAACTTTTTCAAATTTGGAATATCCAAAGTGATTTTTTGTACTATTCTGTATCCAGTATTTTTATCGTTCTAAATTTAAAAGTAAAAAAGATTTTATAGTTTTAAAATTCGAACAAAGCGAATCTGGGCATAAAAGAAGGTGTATTTTTTCTTTAAAGATTCTAAATTCAAATGTAACCTGAGTATCTACAAGTACTTTCTCATCACAGTATAGGTATAAGAATTCGTGTTCTTAAAGAGAACGTATTCGTACGTACTGTGTAGTAGCTAGCGATCGGACAAAATTAGCTTGAGATTTTATGTCACAGTTTTATTTGACGCACTTTGGTTGGTAACGACTTTTAGGTACTTTGAATATACAGTTGGTATAATATATATATATATATACCAACTATATAACACACACTTTAACAAAAGGTCCTTTTAACTATCCAGTAAAACAGTACCAGAAATTTTGAAGATTTAAAACTTCAAGATAACTAAGAAGATGTCAAAAATTGATTATTGTTATTTAATTAATTTAATAACAAAATAAACTTTAGTGACAAAATCAATCAATCATATGTAAGTACTTACTTACACATGAATAATCAGAAAATTCCTAAAAAAAGAACGTACTTTTAAATTTAATTTAATGCTACAACGGTTGATTTTTTAAAATTATAATTCTGCAAATCTTCCCGTATGTTAGACAAACATGAAAATCGTAACATAATATTATAGTCATTCATTCGTTGTAACAACGGAGTTCTATCATGTGGACTTTTACAATTAATAAGTTGTTTCATACCTCAAAACGTATTCTTTTAAATTCGATATGTTGAGTACTGTTTTTTTCAGGTGGAACAAAGCAAGTAATGGATACTATACGGCGCTTTATCTTATAAATATAACATAGCACCAATAAATTAATTAATAAAAAATATCATTACGATATTGCGAACACCCTATATAAACGGGTAAGGGCGCCTTAATAGGTTGTATATTTAACGAGGATCTTTATGGGATATATCCTTTGTGTTATGCTTCGTAAATTGTGTCAACATTTTCTGGAATTACGCACATTAATGTACTGCCCTTTAGTCACTAATTTTCTTGGAAACAGTTCGAAAAAACCCAAAATTATAATTGCTACCGCCTTAATAAGTAGTTGAATTGTTTTATTTCAAAGTATTATATAATATGTTCAGACAGCTCTCTGGCTCATTAAAAGAACTATACCGATATTGAAATTTACTGAGACGCGTGCTGCGGATACCTTCGGAAAACCAAAGTCGTCTATGAATTATGTTTTCTTCCAAACTTCGGGATTTTGGCATGCTGAAATGCAGCCACCTTCGTAAATAAGTACGTACTATAATATCTTCTCCTCGGTATTGTCAAGGTAAGCGTACAGGACTCAGAATCTGGGTGATTCGGGATCTATCTCCACATTTGTCGATTTTTTTAACATAAAAAAATGCAGCACTGGATGCGCATTGGGTTGATCAATTATCTGACAAATAATTCTCGTGAAAAATAATCTATCAATAGATGTCTTCATATTTCCACTTTCGAAGTAGAAATCTTCACACTGTGTAGATGTATATGCTCCACTTTCGGAGTGGACACGGTAAAAACTAAACTATGGCGATATATTGAGTTTCAGCAATAAAGTATTTAGGCATACTCTTTCTCTCCATTAGTATATAGTAATAAAAAAAAATTCGAATGCCCAACTTCTTGATGGATCCTAGTTTATAAAATTCTTGATTTCAACTCCAGCGGGATGTCAGTATCTTGGAAGACCGTCAAGTTCTATTCAATAAGTATATTAGGCGGAATTCGGTAATGCTGGCCTGATCTATGACGGATGCAGATAACATAGAATCATTTTGGCACCACGTGACGTTCACATGCTACACAAGAATATATATTCGATTCAAGAATCACAATTTCGTACGTCATTGTAATATAACTAAAACGTTATAGTATTATAATGTAATACAGATATTTAAATTGTACAGCAAACTCTTTTTGAGTATTTCAATCCTCCCCAGTATAAATAAATATCAAGCTGATCGAAATATCACAAAATAGAATATCTATTTCAGTATTCGACTTAATTTCAAGCAATTGAATATTTTCTTAAGATAATTTTCCAATAAATAAACTTTTATTCTCAAATTTCTTTCTAAAATGTATAATTCTTAAAATACGCATCAATCTCAGATAGAATTCGTTGTCAGGATAACTTAACAGAAGATTTATGAACATTTTATAAATAACTGAGCAAAGCCCGCATTTTTCGGGATACTGATATTATACATTTATCACTGTACAGTGAATAACTAGAAGAAATATCATATGGCGATAAATTGGAGGTTTACTGGAATAAATGTGAGAATAATTAAATAATTACGTTCAACTGATATCGATCACTGTGGAATCTGATCATTTATATGATTAATTATACAAACTATTTCTCAAAATTTTACTTATCGTGTCGAAAAGTTAAATATTTTAATTATAAGCTATTTTATTCATTAAGATATTGTAATTAGAAACATTATTTTTTTAGTGTCGGCAGTATGTCGCCGTCTTTAACTTATATTAAGTCTCTCATTTTCGTTACGCCTCGATATACGCTCAAATGACTGATATGAAGACATTACTAGTAATATAAAAGAAAACAAAAATATAGCGCAAGACAAAGCAAGGGCATTTGAGTCTTTCAGACTGAATCATTAGTCTTAGTTTTTAATGCAAATCTGGACTAGTTCCGACTATTTTATTTTTGAATTAATCTTTTATTCACCTAATTTCTATTGTCAAAAAAATGATAAACAAAATCGATTTTATTACATTCTATTAAAAAAACTTTTTTAATGTTTCAATCAACGATTTAAAATAGATAACAGTAAATATTGTAAATATTAAAAATTAATAAGAAAGTAAGCAGCAGACCGAAAATTTGTGATATACCATACAATTTATTTTGACGTAGTTGTGACTTTTTAAAAATAAAAATACGGTTAATTTTTTTGTGACTTTCTTTAAATGTATAGCTTTTATACATACATATGTGTGTCTAATTGTTGAAGCCGTGATAAATGATCATCGAGTAGACTTTTTGTGACTCCGCATACAAGTATAAGGATTGATAGTTCTCTAGAAGTCTTGCGTGACAAATTTAGGGTCAAATAATTTTGAGATTTTTATTCACCCTTCAACTGAACAGTGGGCATAGCCGACGCTCCTTTATCCGTGTTATCTCACTAGAAAGCTGCTTAATATGAAGAAGCCTAGAGCAAGCAAACACATTTGCAAATCACTGTTCTTTTACGACCGAATAAAATTTCCCGGAGCAGGGTTACTACACCAAGACTTCGCGTGAAGTTAATATCTTTTCACTCATGAAATTGGATGTAAGTAATCTTTGAATGACGTTTAATATACGATACTTTCAATCATACGATTGGTTTTATTTACCAAGATTTATGGATATCATTTTAAAAATATTTCAATACATATATACCGCTTAATTAATATTGAATAAAAACTAAATAACCATATTTATATTCATACTATTTAGCTTTTGTGTGAGAAACATAAATTGAATACACTGTACACAGCTTTGAAAAAATTTGATTAATTCTCATACCTTTCTTCAAATAAAACGTTTCTTGCTGCACAATAATGTATTCAGTATTGGCTTCAATTTAATATATATAATAGTGATAAAAAAGATTTTTTTAAATTCAAAATTGTATAATAAATAAATAATATTTGTTACAGTTAATTTTTAGTTGAGCTCGTTCGTTTATTACAGATTACCACAGTGTGAATAAAATATTATGCTTTCAATAATACGCAAATCAATAAATATAAAAATATAAGTAACGGAGTAGAAGCAATTGGTTCACATATAATATTTCGTACTAAACTACATACGAGTATATGAATTTTTATTCAAAATACGCCTTATGGTAAAATTTAATTTAATGGGAGAAAACAGCTCCAATGATACTTAGTACAATTTTTCGTGATAATCTCATACAACGATAAAAAACTTTGGCTTATCAAAAACGTTTGTATGTTCGATCGATAGAAGTAGCATATTTATTGTTTTAATAATACTACATTATTTCGAATTATGCTGTAGAATTTATGTGAATAGACCAAGCCCAAATTATTGGCGAAGACATGTTTTATTGACACTTAATCTAATGTCTTAAATTTCGAAACAATTCTTTGTTCCCTTTAATTCCCTTTAATATATTTTTAGCATTTAAATTATCGTTAACTGTGTAAAATATAAATGACGTTTGCGATAAAATTGAATTCTATGCAATGAACAGCGACAAATTTATTACTGTGATTATGTGATGTCCTTTTTAGTGCAGTTTATAATCACCAGTGTTCGTTGTCTTTAATAACTCAGTCCCGAGACTTTGACGTTCAGAAAGAAAGGTGTTTAATATATCATTCTTGCAGAAGAACAAGATCACATCAGACATTTACATGAAAGTAATATTGTAGATAATGAGCTTGAAGTTTTGAAGTCTCAAGATGTAATGCGACACTCTAATCAAAATAGTACATAGACCAACGGTTATGTAAATACTTCGTAATATGTTTTGTAAATATTTTCCATACATAATTTCTTATGACAATAAATTATAAGCCACTATTTCCTTTTCAATATATCTACAGGCTAGACATAAATTCACATATTTATGAAATATATATTGGAATCTTTAAATTATGCGAAACATTTAAATCCCTGACTCATCGGATGCCATGGAATGGTAAATTTCGACATATTTTTCCATTGTCTTCCCTTTAAGAATGTCCTCCAGGAGGCCCTTTTACGTTCCAATTAAATTGTCTTCTTTCTCCCGAGTCTAATAAATAGCATTTAATTTCACCATATATATTGTAGAGGTATTTCAAAATTCCGGAATCCAACTGATTCGAAAGAGGTAAGCATGGGTTAAACCTTTTCTAAGGCATGTACACACGTGTCATACGCAAATTCATCGTGATATTTTACGTACAAGTACAAAGAATCTGTTCGGTTCATTTCGTAACTTTTAAAAGTTTCGAATTCCTATATATCGTCCACGGGTCCACTCTAAAAAAATATTGTTTATATTCCTGTTACGGATGACATGAAATTCATTACCCTTCTTTATAATTAATTACTTAAAATAAGACCTTTCAAATCGTACGTCTTGTTAATAGCGACAACTAAGCACCTCGGATGTCAGTGATTGATATACTTTAGCATATCTTCATTTACATATTACACGTTTTTGATGTTACCAAATGACTAGGGGTTGATAACTATTATAGTAAACCCTACACGTCGCGTATTACAATATGTCATTACGTATCATCGCTTTAGGACTGGTTTATCAAATATCTAAAATGCGTGATTTGAAAACAAAACTTGTTTCAATGAATTATTTACATAGTTTATACGATATTATACATTTTAATTCTATTCTTAGATGCTAAAGCAATCAAATAACTTTAAAAACATGGCTCCCGTGTATTTACTTGTTTGTTTTTTATCTTCTGATCATTTGACAGTCGGTCTATTCGACAAACCAATCCCGAAGTAACGGTATGTTACCGCGTTTATATTTATGTATATTTAAACTACTCATACATTCTAAAAGTTGTTCATAACATTCGAAGGATGTTTGTTTATCATTTGAAATATCGTTATATAATTCTCAGTATATAAACACTTTAATTTAAATGGTTTATTTTATTAACATCTAACGACAGATTTATATCTCAGTATTTCAACTACTCTCTAAAATATTAAATTTGTAATTTTGCTTTTATGCTATAATTTACTATAAATATTTAATTTATATTGTGACACTCTCAGCAACTGTTCAACAAATCAGTTTTGACGCGGACTGATCGTCAGCCAAATGTTAAACTAATGCATCTATATAATCATTAAATGTTGATTTTTTTATTTGGCTACAGTATTTGAAACCTGACTTCTTTTTGACAGTTCACAATTATTACGTATAATGCACACTTGCTTATCCAGGCTTCAATATGGAAGGATAAAATAGTACCGCTTTACAAAACGTTTCTACAGCTGTACTCATCGAAACAAAAAGCCTTAAAAAAGTTATGAAACTTATATAAATATTTTTTTATTCATTTCAAACAATGCATTGAAAATATTTATTTTAAGCAGTATTAAACAAATGAAAAACACAATGCCTGAATTCATGGAATTTTACAACTGTAAAAAACAGATAGATTCCGGTTGCATGACGGGATTTACTTCTGAGGCTAAAAAAATAGACAATGCCAAAAAGTAGGTAATACATTAATTTTGCATTGTTATCTGCAAAATAATATGAATAACAATCATCCAAATCAATAAATGCATCACAAAATATTATGCATAGACTAAATTTAAAATAAATTATTGCTTTTAGTATTACATATTTACGTTTATACAATGAAGGTGTTGAAAGCTATTTTGAGTTGTAAAAATATAAATATTTATGTTTTTAATAACAGCAATGAAAAAAAATAGGGCTATATTCAGAAATATGATATTATAAATCTAATATAGCTTCCAGAATATATAAAATTGCCATGCAATAAACATACAGGCATTTTATATTATATCGGCCAAATTCTAGATTTTTATTTTTTACACATACCGAAAATCACACAGACTAGATACTTTTCACTAACAAAAAAATAAATAAAAATGATGGTCAATCTTATAGGCATTACCACAATATACTTCAGATATTATAACGGCTACTTCACTATCCCTGACATTTGAAGAAGTTCCCCAAGCTCGTCAGCCATTCTTATCTATGCCCCTATATCTTTTTAGTGTCCTTTTATTTTGAAAGATCGTCTCGTGCATTGCAGATGAAAATAATATTCATCCTCGACACTAAACTTGTACATACTTCAGTTATATAAACTTTAAAAATCATTGCCAGCAAAGACTTGTCATGTTCTCTTTCCAATCCTACCATCCTTGTTCCAAAAACCATAAACAATGAACGCAATACCATTATAGAAACTTCGTGATATTAATAAAAAATATTTAAAATTGGAACTGGGTGCACTGACATTTAAAAACTATATGATTTTATGTTCAGTTTTTATATGTACTTGATTAATTTTGTTAATTAAAAATAAAATATGCAATGATCCTACAAATTAAAACTGTATTATTTTTAATAATTTAATATAATAAAATGATACAAACTTGTTGCGGTTTTACGGTTCTTGACAGTGACATTTTATAAAGTTTGGAATAATTTAGAACTTGATCAGACACAAAAGAATCACCTATCGCGAAGTTCACTTGGTTCCTCGTGTGTTTATATTCAATACGAATAAAACTCACTGAATTTGTAATAATTTATGTCAAATTATCATAATACAAAAAATATCATTTGCTTCTACCGCTTACTTGCGAGATTCATGTCAACGTGTTAACGTAATGTTTCGTTTACAAAATGGTAGACAAAATATTTTCGAATAAATTACTTTCAATTCAAATTGTTTATTTTTAGTAACAATAAACTTTTCGTTTGTGAATTACACGAGTATTTCTTGCTTACTATAATAAATTTAACAATATCATAAAATTACGTATTTCATATTAATATTATGTTAATGTTACAACATTAGCAGTAAATTTATTTAACTCTCTTTGTGGCTTAAATATTATCTGATGTATTCTTCTAATTTAGACCCATATTCTCGTGTGCGGGATCTTAAGAAGCATCTAAATCGAGGATTTCTCTCCCATAGTATTAAAATCACAAACGTTTCATATGCATTATATTGTCGAATACGAATCGCATATATATATTGATCATATTTTATAGTTATATATGCAATAAGTAAGTAATTATCGAATATACCCTTACAATAAAAATACACGTAAAATGTTTCAATAAATTTATTATAATTTACCCAAGTAATTTATTCTGTAAAGATTTACTGTTTCAATGTAATTTTGATTGAGTTTCGCATTATTTCCATGTGTTTTATTCTCGATGGATGATATCACATAAATAGTGCCATTTTTAATGATTCTCGTAATCTCTACAATAAAATATTATTCGAATTCAAATGTCATATCTAAATACGCGTATAGATTAATTTTGATTTAAAAAAGCCTTTTATATTATTTCATTAAGCCAATTGAAGTAGAACTCAAAACTATTTTAACCCTTGTTCTCTACGCTATCAACAAGAGACAAAAGATCCAGGTATATTGTTAAATT
Source organism: Rhyacophila evoluta (assembly GCA_022683975.1). Lineage (NCBI taxonomy): Eukaryota > Metazoa > Arthropoda > Insecta > Trichoptera > Rhyacophilidae > Rhyacophila > Rhyacophila evoluta. The sequence goes on from JAGVSQ010005161.1 coordinate 14,082, forward strand.
AATATGAATCATATTAATTGAATTTAGTTAAATAGTCATATAATATTTTTCAATTATTACATGTCATATAAATAATTCTACAATCATGATATAAATGATACGTCAAGGACGAAAAAAATACCAATTTCCCAAAACAGTATTTTTAAATATCATCCAAAACTGTTCTCAAACAGAATATTTTAGAAATATTTGAAGTCTTTGAATTTATAACGAGTGTATCTCATACTTTATGCGTAAAATATTAGAAAGAGTTTACCCTGCAAAATTCTAAATTAAATTTAAATGCTTATTTGTATTCGCTATAACCGTGATTTACTCAATTACAAATGTAGGTCTCTGTTTACGCCGTCTTTAAGTACGTCTCGTTGCATTCAAACTACCATTAAACGCTCGACAAAACCGAACGCGGATTCGAACTCTGGCACTCCGCGCATATATCCGCCTGCTTAATGGTACCAATACCATTACAGAAGAGGATTTATATGAACGGCACCATATCACCTTATCCAGGGCCGGTTTAAAGGATCGGGCTGAATCACACTCCAAGCGGTTTATCGATGGGAGAAAGGCTTTGGCGAGAGCTTGGAATGTGACACATTACTATCCATTACGCCGGTGTCACCGGAAAATATCAAACTGTACACAGCTCTAGAGAACACTCACTATATGTTACATTTAGTTCAAGGCGAGATCAGTCTCAGACTTTCAAATCGGTCATAATAAACACGTTAGGACAAAATCGATAGATATACACTAAGCCTTGACATCAAAGAAAATGATGTGATTTTTTTAACATACCCGCTCTGAAAGCAAAGCATATAAATATTGACAGTGTGAATATGATCACTCCAAAAATGAATTGTTTTAATTCTGTTCACAGCAATTTGTTGACAGCCAACTGCTCAACTTTTTGACATCTTTGATTTTTTATACATCCTTAAAAATATTTTCAAGAGATTCTTTCGTTTACTTTGGGTTAATTCCAGAAAGTACCACCATTTTATTTTATACGTTTTTTGCGTGCATAATTCAACAACATATTTCAATACAGTGGAAGCCAGATATTTTAATGACGGATAATTGTATCAATCGGTTATTGGCATCACAATCAACTGGTACTAAACCACAACAAATAAAATTATTTAAAAATAATATTTTTATTATAATCAAACATCAAGTATTGATATCGATTATGATGATTATATCATAACATAACGCTGTACAGTATTTCTTATTTTGTTCTTTATTTAAGTTTAAAAAACACTACGAATATGAGAATTTGTATTAGAAGTTAATAACAATATACATAACAATTCACGAATGTTTTAAAAAAATAATAAATAAATTATGTGATTTCAGATCAATATAACTAAACTGTACTCTTTTGTAATAAAATTTGTTCAATAATATATCATTCTTATCGTCTGATCATTAGCCAATTATTGTTATCAAAACTTAAAAATCCATAATAATCACAATAAGCGGCTTCCACTTTTATTGTACAAATTGTATTGATCCGATTACTGCTGGCACTACCCTTGAATTATACATTCCCTCCTGAATTCCATGAATACTAATGTTGTATTATAATCATATACTAAAAGATGTAAATTTATGTATCTTATTACAATTAATGGCTAAAAGAATCAGAATCTTGCGTCCTTCTCAGAAGGTGTGAGACCTTGGAACCGATCACAATCTACCAGTTTCATATTTTAGCCAGGCTTTTCTTATAATAACTATTACACTTTTGCGTGTATGATATTCGTAAATTTGATGATGTTCACTATGTGATGCTTCTGTTTATTTTTGACTATACTAACCTCATGAGATATTTTATCATGATGTTCTGTACAGAAAATTTGACCAAAACAGCAGTGAATCTAAGACGTATTCTAACAAAAACAAACCGCTTAAAATTTTGTTAATATACTACGTGGTCTACTTCTTACGTTATTTAGATACTACTAAATATTTCATTCTATTAGACTAAAATGAACTAATTTTACTTTGTAATCCTATTTATATGAGATGATATAATTTCCGTAAAGAAATATCTTTGCCCTAATGTTTTATTGATGTTTCGATAAAAAAAGTTTCAACAAAACTAATTGACAGTTGTTGTGGAATAGTTTATGTAAATGTGTGACAAACCTTTACAGTGCTCTCATATCTAGTATTGAACCACAAACTTCAAAGTATCCATTGCATACAGTTATGGAATTGAGGGTATTTAATATCATATAAGTTTTCGGATGGGCTTTTAGCCAGCATTAAGTAGGTACTAAACGCGTAATAAAATCAAAGTTTGACTTGGCTCCAGTTTGAAAAGCCCTGGGGTCTAGTTGATGGCACGGTTTGTTCTGAAACATCACAGTTGTTTTTCTCAAACTGTGAATCGCACGATTTTATTGAAATGTTATAAGATGGAATAAAATAATGCAATCTTTATATGTATGACTTTTTTAATAAAACATAAACCCAACAGCAAGTTGTCAAAGCATTTTCAGCTTAACTATTCCAACTAAGTGCCCATTGTTCAAAAGAGTTTTACGAAGCAGGAAGAAGATTAGGTAGAATGATTTCTCTGGTATCTAGATTATGATAATATCAAACTTTAAAACTTCAAAAAACTTCTCGTTTTCAAAGATATCTGCAGTAATTTATAATGCGCATAATAATTGTCTGCTATGAGTTAATCATAAGAATTCTGAAACTTTTAATCGAAATCTTGAATTTATAATAACACTTCATTTTTACTGCATTTGACGTGGCTTAAGAAGTTCCTTCTGACATTATATTGTTTGTATTGCAATAATAATAATGGAATGAATATATTCATATCTTTTGAAGGTACTTGGTATCATTGTGGTCTTACAAAAGTGTTCTAACTTTGTAAACATATCTTAGTGGAGTATGGATAATAGATTATCGTAGATTAATTAACAATCTTAATAAAATCGTTTCCATATTAGTATTACCAAATTTATACATTTCGGAACATTCACTCTTCATACATACGCCCAATGTACTATAAAATACTGGTGCAATATTTACATTCTGATCTTCTACATTAGAAGTGTTTTCTCTCATCTACAATGTAATCATAATGGTGATCATCCGTGCTTGTTTCTTCTTGTTGATAACGTCAGCACCAGAGTTAGTTTGAGCGTCACAAATTCGCTTCTATTCTCATATTCCTGGTGACAACATATTAATTTTAGAAAAATTTCTGTTCTCAAAGTTTAGGACACGGACATTGTTTTGTTCACCACGATTTATCTACGCATGACCCATTATATATAACTATCTGATAAAAGCTCTCTTAAAATTCATCAGCTGTTAAAAAGTTTTTATGCAAAATTGTACACACTATAAAATATAAAGTATTAAAGTATACGGTATGTGGTATATGTTATATCACGTATACAACTCAGTACACATATTTAATTATTTTTGCAGACACTAAACTTTTAATGAATGAAACCAATTTATTATTTAATTGTCAGACAGAAGTTAGAATTTAATATATGAAAGCAGATTATGCGCGCTTTACTAGCTTAAGCCACTTATTTATTATTTGAATCTTTACGAGTCGCTTTACTCGCTGGGCTCCGACGCCAATAAAGTTTGATAGCGAGTGCGCTCAGGGTGTTTCATTCCCATGGGTGATCCCACATTGAGCGAAAGTACCTACCCAACAATACAATACAACTTGTGATACGTCGAGACAATAAAGAGCGATCTACTAATGGTGAACATATTCCTTACACGCAACAAATTTAAATTTGATTTTATTCTGATTGGAAATATTATTCTTTTACACATGCTATTTATGTCGATATCTTAAAAAACTCCAAAGGATAATTGTAAGAAAAAATAAACAACAGCTTAATGTATTTCTATATCTAAGTATGTGTTAAAATTAGCGTGTGTTCTAGAATTGTTTTCAGTGTAACGTGTATTGTTACTGTCTTATTTAAAGATAAAGAATCTTGTCGTATATTTAGCTACCGAACATGGATACTTAGATACTTATGATATATTGAAGATTGTTTA
>JAGVSQ010005163.1:7051-18136 GCA_022683975.1 Rhyacophila evoluta
ATATGGCAACACTGAATAACTTTATATTCAAGTTTATCGCAGATGAGACTATGTGTAAATATTTTTTTTTTTTTTAAATCAACGATTTACATATTTCGATCGTAAAACTTGAAGAACTACAAAATAAAATATTTTAGATCTTACAATTAAATTTCAAAATATATCAATAAAACTTTTGTATGTCATACATAGGCAGAAAGAATATAATTACTTTAAGACTATTTTACATATTTTTTCACACATCTTATTAAAAATTTTTTCTATATTTCATTTTTTTAACAACGTTTTCTTTCTATATTAGGGTATTTGAATTTAAGTAGTATATGGATGACCAATCTAGAAATGATTCATATATATCTCCACATTATGAAGATTTATGTTGACAGATCTATTCACAAAAATTGATCAACCCATTTGGTATTCAGTCTTACATCTATTAAAATTGAACAGTTGTGGAAATCGAACCCGCACTCTTCAACTCAAAGCTCATACGCTAAGCTCTCGACTGTTAATGAGCTAAAGATACACATTTATTTATATAATGCAAATTATTTTCAGTACATACAATTTTTACTGTAGAAATAAAAAGGACGTGATACGCAAGGTCTAATTTAATCAATTAATATTTTTGACTGGTGGTGCTTGATGGAAATTGATTTTAAATTCATACTAAGTATGTTATATGTTTGCTCACTGCCCAAATTAATATAGCCTGACGATGCCGAAAGGCAAAACTCGGGTCGCTAACAGTGATCTCACATATGGAAGTTTACCAGTTTTAGATAATTAAGAATTCTAAATTAATCGTTTAAATCTGAACACAGGAGAGCTTGTGAAATATTCCACCAGGAAAAAAGACTTCAAGCAGATCAATTGTATTGGCTTTTCTCCAATAATTTAATAATTGATCGAGTAAAACAGCAACAATTTTAGTCTTCGTATACTTCAAAGTTGTATCTACGTTATATATTGACATTGGCCTAAAATCATAAATAGAATTTGTTTCTGCCTTTTGTAAAATTTGTTCTGTGTGAGCTACGTCCTTTTCCCATCCTACAGTCGATATGTATGTGTGTATATTTTCAACACAAATATTTACATTTATTAATATTAAATACTCCTTTGAACTTTTTAAAAATAATATTTCATTTCTATGGATGCAGATTTAAAACATTTGTAGATATTTATACATTTGTATATAAAGGCATTTTACGTTTAAAGTACTTAAATTTTAAAATCAAATATTTTTTATTCAAATTCTAGAATTCCAACATAGGAATGTATACATATTTACTATATTGAGTACACGTTTTAATTAATGTAATAAAAAAGCTTTATTATTAATGCAATCTTGATAAACAACTTGCTCAAACGAATGAAATATATGAATGACCTCTCTCTATGGCACATAAAAAACGAAAACTGTCGATTTTTTTATTGCACAGTACATTTCATTTCACTCGTACTACGTTTAAATATTCAGCATAAATAAAGCTGATATATCAAAAGAGCTTTTACGAATACAAATATCCGACATTTCAAAAAACGAACATTTTTGTAAGTTCAAAGTCTGCATATTTCCAAATAGTTAAATTAATGCACCCTTATTCACAAATGGCCGTTTTGTATTATTTTTTAATGTGAAATTTAAAAAAAGATCGTTTATATAGAAAGCCCTGTCTGATATTAAATTAAACAATCACATCGTAAAAGTAATTCGAAGGTTACTTTGTGTTATTATCGGCGAAAGCGTTAAGTTCCAAATTACCAATTAAAATTTCGTTGGGTCGAGATCGGGTCATTTTATTATAACCCCAAATGCGTGATTTAAAATTCGAATCTTAAAATTTTAAGCCAGTGGCGTCTTAGATCAATTTAAAAAATAATAATTATTTTCATTTTCTCCCAATGATAATAATTTGATAACATCAATAATTTTCATTGGTTTTTGAAGAAAAGAGTATTTACTTACTCATTTCCAACACATACTTAACATACGATTCTATCTTTTCACTAAAGTATTAAACATCCAACATATCTTCAGTTAAAGCTCTCCATATTAAACGTATTTACATAGTACCCGCGCTATATATTGCATTATATGAGTAGGTGTTCGATAGATATAAATTCTTTTACAGAAATTTTCTCCTAAAAATAAAATTTTCCCATAATTATTAATCCACATAATCGTATCGTTTATATCTTTCCGGTAACTGAGAGGTTAGTATGTTTGCTTTGAAGCCTGATAGTGTTGGTTCAATTCTCATAACAGCTGGATATTTAAAAAAATCAAAAACACAGACTGGATGGCTATTAGGTTGAAAAATAAGCACGCAAGCAAATCTGGTGAAAAAAATCTATCAAAACATGTCTTCACATAGAGAAAATTTACATATTCGGTTGGGTATCTTCACACTATGTAGACCAATATGCTTTACATTTGGAGCAAACACTGTAAAAAAATGTAGTAAAACAAACTTTTCATCATTTTTATTATATTTTATAATATAAATATTTATTAACTAGATTTTTTCCATGTCTATAACGCTCATACTGCTTAGTTATTTGATTTTTTTCACTTTAGCATAAATATGAGCTAATTCGTACATAAAGTTATAACGAATTGAGTAATTAAAATAATAAGAATATCATTCACTCATTATCATACAATGTTACATAATTGTCTTGTAACAATTAAATATTATAATAAATCAAGGAAAAAGTAGTTAACCATTACGTCTGAGTATAAAAAGCAACAAAATTAAGCTTTTAAATAGTTGGTCTTGATCATTTAATAGTTTTGAAAGTATGAATTCTTTATTTAAGCACTTTAAAATTCTTAATTATATTTATTTCTTCTCTTATTCTGACTGTAACGTTACAATTTCTATGCACGTCATTTTAAATCACCCCAAAACGAATAATAAATGAGAGGTGAGGGAAGGCTGATAAGCCATTTTATCTAACACGAACACTTACTTTACTATAGAAATCTCCACATTCGTAAAAAGAAAGTCTGAAATTTCATTACGCAAACGAGATACCGCGCGTAAAATGTGACTTTTGGTATAATCAGAGGGACGTGTTGTGATTAAATTTAAACAAAATGCACCCAAGCGTACCCCACCTTTTCTTCTTCTTCTGGTGCTATTTTTCAAAATGTCACCGCAAATGTATGCACTTCGGGTGCAGCGTCTGCAAGTAATTGCACCTGTTCAGCGGAACACTTTTCCTATTTGCTCGGATAATCTTGCGTGAAATAAATCGTTCACTTTAATACACACGTACACAAAACAATACAATAGTTATCTCAATATTAAGTTGCTTCAACTGTGGAATAAAAACGTACACAGTGAAACATTTAAATAAAAATATTTCAATAATATTTATTTTTTACTTAGAATATATTTAATCCAACGTTAATTTAATCTAATTCAAAAGTTTAGATGTTATAACCATACAAATTAAAGCTTTTTTAGTTTTCATATATTTATGTATTAACACTTAGTATCATTTCATTTTCTTATTATTCTAGTTTTACTAAACTAGTCTGTCGAGTTTTTAAGGTGTGTGTACAAAAACTTGCGTTAAATTCCAAGATGTAACTTTATTCGAAATATAAGAGACCTTACAGTTATCAAACTCCAAGATAATGATAAATATGATGCATCCATATATTCCTAATGCATAAGAGAGTTCTAAGCTGACCTCATTATTTTTTCAACCCTTGTGGATTTTGACATCGTGGAAGGCTACTAAATTCTGTCTGCATAATATATTCAACAGAACTACCGCATGCCAATATTCGTAAATGCGCCAGGTTCTGTATATATGCCGAACTTAAGGAGCGAAAACGCATGAAAAAAAAGCTTTCAAGCCTAGTTCAGTTTCTTCTGTTCCTAAAAGTTATTTATTTTTACTTGCTTTCCCCTCCACCACTGGTGACGTCTCCACACCCGTTATGTGGGCGTATACCGTGTCGTAAATAACATGAGGCCTCTTCATAAGTACCAGAAGTGTCCCAGGAGCAGCTTCCTAAGACCTTGGTTGGCGTGCACTAGAGTGTGCGTGATTCCTATTCTAACTAATTATATCCTGTCAATATCTAGCCTTGTCGAGAAGAGACCTTCTGTTCGCCGTAAGGTTTTGCAATTTTTTTAAATACTAGAAAATTATTCTTTGTAGAAAGCAGGTCGCAATGGCCGACCAGTCCGACAAATGGTCGATTATTTTTTTGATTTAATCACTATTATTATTTATCAATCCATTTATCTTAATTTGATTCTGTAATAACTAGTGCTCCTTAAAAAATCATGCTTATTCAATAACCATACAATCTATTGTAATTTTGTTAAGCAATATTTATCCGCATGGTGTATTTTTTTCTAGCATTTTTGACACTCGACTTTTGGTAAACAAAATTTATAAGAATGATATATATACTATACATCGATGTGTTATACTTTATTAAAGTATCTTATATTTATATAATAATACTGAATGGGTATGTCTTTTAATGTCCAATCCACATTGTCAAGTGTCAACGGTCAAATGCAGTCTGGTGTCTAGTCTACCTTTTTTTTCTCTCGAGACAAATTCAATGGACTAAAACGTCCGCTGTCAGTAGTTCTTTTATTGCGTCAAATGTGAATACAGCCATTGGAAAGCTGTAACTATATCAAGTTATAAATATAGAGAACTTTCTTACTAATGCAATAAAACACAACTATAAATGCACATTAATAAAATATTTTTAACTATTTGAATCATTAAAATAATAATAAAGCTTTTTATATTCTTTTTACACATTTTTCTAGCAGGTGCAATTTCGAACAAACTATATAATTTTATACTTGTATACTATTTTCATGTCTCTCAGGTGAGTGTAGTTGGTAGCGTGTGCGCCAAGTAATCCAGGGAATGCGGGTTCGATTCTCTATCTGTTGAATTTTTTAAATCTAAATATGCAGAACTGGATCCCCATTGGTTTGAGCAATTGTTTGACAAATAATTATTGTGAAAAATAATCTACCAAGACGTCTTCATATTGCACAGATTCATTTACTGCACTTTTGGAATAGATATCTTCACACTGTGTAGATACATATGCTCTACTTTGGGAGCGAACATGGTATACATATATATCCAAAATATTTTTTTTTATTTTCTCTTTTCATTCAGATAACTGGTAAATACATTTTATAAATATATCAAAACTAGCAATATCATATTGTTTTTATAAAGTTTTAATATGTTTTTATAATGTACAAGGTTTTAAAAAATCTATTTATCATCAAGGTATAAATTCATAACTGAAACCAATTGTATTCCATTCCAATTCAACCAAGTATACTTTAAGTATGATTATAAAGGTTTATCACGCCACAATCTACGTCTTCTTTATGGCAAACCATGAACAACAAAGAAATAATACTCTATTTCGAAACTATGAATATATTCAGTTCTTCTCAACATTTCTTCTTAATACAACAGTTTAACAATATGGGTGTATATAACTCGTTTTACATGAATATGAAAGCTGTAAAAAACATTGATCATTTATTTTGGATTAATTTGAAATACAATACTATAATTACTTTATAATCCATTATTCTTGACACTCGATAACAATCAGTAATAGATTCGATAAGAAAAAATGATTGCATAACAAAAATCATAATATTGAGAATCCATTTATACGTTTATAGTTTTTGTATCGTGTCCGCTCTGAAAGTTAAGCATATGGATCTACACAGTATGAAGATATCTGCTCCTAAAGTGAACTATATGGATCTTCTCAATGTGAAGAAATGCCTTGAAAGATTATTTTACTCAAAAATTACACAACCTGAGATCTCAAAAAGCCTTCTTTAGTTACTAAGCGCGCATAATGCTCCCAAAGTGGCGCATATGGATCCACTCTAAAAGTATAGTATACGGATCTCCGCAATAGAAAGACGTCTTGACAGATTATTTTCACGAGAATCGTTTTTCCGACAATTGTTCAACCCAGTAGGCATCCAGTTTTGCATTTTTAGATTTTTTATATATGGCTGATGGGGATTTGAACCCGCATTCCCCGAGTTGCTAGGTGAGCACGCTTTCAACTACGCTAACCGGGAAGACATTTTTTTTTTAAATGCTTATATTGTATCTGAACTCACAACTTTCAGCATGAAAATCAGCAGACTAGCCATTTAGCCATTTTTTAAAGTAATTATTCTCTCCATTTTGATTACTTTACAAATTTACTGTAGTTTAGAACCGTCTTGTGATCACTTCATGCGTGAAGCCTAAAATTAAAAAAGAAATTCATTTCACAACGTATCCTACAAAGTAATATAATAATGTTTGAGATTTCTTTGAAGCTATGAGAGATAGTCTGAATTTGTATGCAAAACATTCATAATAGGTAGTCTTCAAAGTAAGAAAAAAATGAATGCATGCTATCACGACCGCGTATAGAGTGAGAAAATATTTCAAAGACGTTTCTCTTGAGCTTAAAGCACATTTACTCGAATAAGGTTTCTTACTTTTATATTTGACGGCGCCGCAAAAAGATTAGGATAATTTTTAAATGAAAAGTGAACGTTCACGGTACGAAACCATACGTATAAAGTTTAATATTCAACATTTTATGTATCTCAGGTTTTTTTACGCCTATCGATTTTCGATGTATATCGAAAATATATATAAACTCGATGAGAAGATTTTAATGTTATATGAACAAATATTGTGCGATTTATTTTTAATATACAACTGTAATACGACGTAGATTTTGCTGTCATCGTTATGTAAAACGGTATGTATTTTAAATATCATGCCCTTTTAAAGGTGTAGCATATGAATTTCAATATTGTAAAGTTTTTTTTATCTTTTTACTTATTTTATACATGTAACATTACAAATTATAAGTTTAATACATTACCAATACGATATACATATGGATATAATAAAAATGTTATAAACATATTGAAATATGAAAAAGAATTAAAAAATATACATAAAAGATGGCCAACTCAACAAATCTCCGCATCGTTGAAGTTTATATGGACAACTTTTCCCCGTAATTGGTTGTCAGCTACTTCTAAGTGTTCTATATTGAAATCGAGCAGCTGTCGGAATCGAACTCACAATCTCCGGATCAAAAGTGTGCACGTCAACCTCTCGGCTACCGGAGATATAATACAAAATGTCATAAATTATAACGACGTAACAATAATTCTGTATGAATCTTGTTGAATAAATATGTTGTATAGTTTTATCTGCGTTATAGACATAATTACTATTCGCATTTATAATCTCATTGATCCAGTAGAATGATCGCTTTTGCTGTTTACATCTTGGGTGATATCTTGTATGGTAAGATTTGTAGTACAATTAATTCATCTAGAAGGAATATTTTTAAAATTTTTAGATAAATTTATTGTATTAAAAGATTTTGGTTGTTGAACTATCCAAGTACTTTGTTTTTTCTCTTGTTATGCTGGTGTAAATAAACTTTCCTCCACCATGATATATTATTCTTCGATTAATGTCTACATATGTACTTTTTAATCAGTCTAGAAATGATAAACAATGCGCATTGATTAAAAATATATATATATACACATTATTTTACAACACGAAATTACTTCAATGTCATATTTAGGTAACGTAAAACATATTACATTTACTGTAGCTATTCCATTGTTGTGACTTAATTGTTACTTTTAAACCACGTTCGCTCCAAAAATAGGGCATATATATCAACAAAGAATGAATCGATCTGCTCCTAAATTGGAGCATATGTATCTTCTCAATGTGAAGACATGTCTTGAAAGATTATTTTACACGAAAATTTCAGAGCAAAAAAGCCTTCTCCAGATACTAGGCGCGCATAGCCTGTACGCCACCAGACAATAAAGCAAGTAAGAAATCCTTATAAATGATATGTCATTACTTTAAATATATGAATAGTATTGTCTTTTTTTTAATATACTATATATTTTTTAAATATTAAGTCATTGTAAACATTAAAAAAATAAGAAGTGTATGTTTCTGATGTAAATAATTCGACGCATATACACCTCAATCATTCAACGAATTCAATCGATCATGATACACTAGAATTTTCTTCTGTTTTCCAGCTATCGCTATATAAATAGAACCATTTTACGGATTTAATAACGTTGGGTAAACAGCGGGATATAAAATAGGTAAGAGGATATTTTACGGCAGGCTGAAGAGACTTTGGTGTCAGAAACAAGGGTAACCTGTGATCGACAAATGCGGGGGTGTATTGCCAATGGAAACACTTTACACTCATGGTCACTGGTATCACTAACAAAACATTCAATGACAAAAAGATAAATATGTTTAGTTCTCCTAAGCGTATATTTTTATATAAAACCAAGTCTTACTTATACTAATATACAATATCGTATATAATTATATTAATAAAACTGTTTATAATATACAAAAAACTATATAAATTAACTTTTAAAACCTCTGACAAAATCAAAAAGATATAAATATTCTAGACATATTTTAACAGATTTTTAAAGTTTATTTGAAAGCATTTTGTTTCGTCAAATACTGATAATTTTTATTAAGCCACAGAAAGTAACTTAGCAACTTATAATGTAACTATATAAACTATCCCCATCAAGCATTCATACTGACAACAGTCTAATTCAATGATTCCCTAAGTGTGCCGTGGCATTTTGTGATTCCGTAACTTCGTCATAAGGGTACCATGAAAATTTATTAGCGGGAGCAAATAAAAACGAGCACACAACGATTTTATTTATTTTAGTTATGACTTTTTGTAGTAGGGCGCCATGGGAAAATCGTATCGAAATCGAAAAAGTTTACAAAGCACTGGTCTACCCAATAGTTTTGATGGCGACACGTAGCAGCCATATGCTCCGTATAAAGAGCAAATATGGTAGAAGAAAAAACAAAAAAAAATGTGAATGACAATCACTTTATCTGACAATCACAATCTGCAGATAAAAAATATTAGTAAGTAATTAAAAATATTTATTTCTTGTTGATTGTTATTTTTGTTAACAAAATAAGATTAATGTTTGTTTATAATATTTTTAACCATGTCCAATGCAGCAAATAGATATTTCACGAGGTTTTATTGTCAACCAATTACTTAACCTTGGGTTCCCAGTGCTTCATTTTGGATTTTTAAAAATTCCGGTGGAAATCATATCTGCATTTTTCAGGCGCACACTCTCATCTCTTCGCTACCGAAGAGACAATTACATATATCATATAGTATATTATGTTATGTTTAAAAGGGAAATTTAAATTAATATTTTATGACTTGAAAGATTTATGGTTTAATTTTATAGATCGATTGGCATAAAATAGCTTATATAAAAAACGTGTTTGTAAGCATTAATTAGCAATAATTATTTTTTTGTTTTACCAACTCGTGTTTTGAACGGGTAGTTTTGTGTATAACATTACACTGCGCAAACTCGCCCCCTAAAAACTCCGTCAGTACCTAGACAACCACCGAGTGGCATGGTCGTGTATTATTTCTCCCCATAACAAAACTGTAAGATAACTTTCGCGATTCTTTCGATATGACTAACAGTCTAAAGAATATTATGAATCATATTGAAAGTAGACGTTGTTCCTAGACGATAGAGGTCGATAAACCTAATGTCATTAAGTGTCTGACTTGGGGTTCATTTGAAGGGTGAGTTGCAACAAGTTAAGTGCATAATGCAGTGTAACTAAACTACCCTTACTTTGGAGGTGGGTGGTGTTGCTTGATTAAATTCTGTGTGAGTGTTTCTTATCGTTTTATTATTTTTTCTTCCTCACGATAGGGGAGTAATTAGATTTATTTTCTTCGTGAAGTATTCTTTATAGGTAAGATTAAAAAAAATAAGTATCGTCTTTCATAACAGTAAGAAAAACTATTTTTAAGCTGCATTAATTTTTATAATAATCCATAGTGTAAACATTATAATATACATTTTCTTTGCCTTGCACAGTTATTTAACGTGAATAAAATAATAGTTTATATCAACACTAGTTCAATCAACATTATCTTATGATAGCGACATGGTATGAATTTAATAATATCTTCTTGTATTTTAAACAAATTTAATACCACAAGTTTTTTTTTACTTATTATAACTTTTAACAAACTTTAGATTTATTCTATTTTTTAAGAATTATTTTTTAATTAATTGAATGCATAAATACAATAGTTAAATACCTAATGTGACTATTTTATTCTTCGTTATATAAAAAATATCGTATTGTTGATGTTATTTGTTTTAATAAAATTCGTAACAGTGAAAATTACCTAATTTGTTTAACAATTTTTCATCACTAAATAATTTAGTCAACCACGTAAATGCCTATTTAGTGAAAGTCAATACCTTTTTTATAAAGTTATCAAAGCATTTATAGATTTAAAATTTTACTGTAGATTTACTCATATAAAATAAATATTCAAATAGATTCCGAATTCTTTTTTTGATAACAACATATTTATGACTCTATCGATTTTTTGTACGTTTAAAATTTACGTTTATAATTTTGATAATACTCGTTTTCGACAAATTAAAACGAATACTACGATATACATTTGATAAAATCAGTTTTTTTCAATTTTTATTTCATATTTTTAATTTTTATTTGCTATTTAAATAAATACCAATTTAAATAAAAATGTTGCAATTAACCCTTGCTGATATTTACTTATTGAAATAAATATTTATGACAGAGTGGCACATGTATTTTTATTTTTTAGCATAAGTACGTTAGTACAATAATACAATTTTGAATTTCTATTTATAAATTAAAATTATGAATTATAAAAAGATAAGTCGGTAAATAATGCAAAATAAATACATGTTTGTTATTTTAGAATCTGCTTTTATTATATTTTCGATCAAATATTTAACAAATAAAATACGAAGCAAAAATAAAATTTCCCCAAAATCAAATATGATAAACTGTAGATATGCGTAGGAAATGTAAGTAGTCAAAAATGAAATATGTATAATTTATATATTTTTTTTTTAAGCCATGTTCGCTCCCAACATGGAGCATATGGATCTACACAGT
>JAGVSQ010005164.1:0-18135 GCA_022683975.1 Rhyacophila evoluta
TACCAAATTTTTTGTATAATTATTTTCTTTTTATCAAAATCATTTTGCTCCGATGGTACGAATATCTCCCAATAACCCGTCACGGTTCATAAACCAATCCCGTACTAAGCAAAAATCAATTTGAAGAGCTTCCCGCGCATTAATGTCGTATAAAGTGTTGGTATTATGCTTCGATGCTACCCTCAATAGGTTATAAACCTAATGAGAGACATCTGTTGGTTGGTTAGACGCCTGCTTTTGTGGACTAAGTCGGGTCTCTATCGATTTTTGACCCCTGTTCGCCATAATAAGCTAGTGAAAGCTACGGAGCGGTTCAATTTCAGTCGTTTTCTATTCTTCGTATATTTCAGTTGCCCGTAAGGCCGCTTCAAACTATTTTGAATGCTATTTATCAATAGATTCAGCGAGACAATGTAATCGGTATTTTTCCTCTATCTAATTTATAATAATCTTTTCAAAGACATGATGGTGTACGTGATTCGAAATATAAATTTAATAAAAAAAGCTTGATGAATTATTTTTTTACATGCCACTGGCTTAAATTCCAATTTTAATAAGAAAAAAATCTAATATACTAAAATGGATGTCTAGTGGGTTGTAGAGTAATCTAAAAATCAATTGAAGTGAAACATATTTGTCAAAATATATCCTTTTTTTATTTTAAATTCTACTACCTTCATCTCTACTCTTTCCTTTTTATACATATACCGTGGCGTGATACGCTCTTGAAAGTAAAAAATGTCCGAGAAGCAAATTTACAAGACTTTGGCTGACGTCCATTATAATATCCATGATTCTTATCCTAACTCATTTTTATTATGAATCTTATAAAAAGAGTTTGCTGTAAATTGCTGATTTTTTATTCAAAGTTGAACAGTTGACTTTCATTTAAATTAAATTGGTATGGTCAATAGGTCTGTGGCGTATATTAATTAAATAAGTTTAGCCAGTTATATAAATTAATTGCATCTTAGCCATATTATATAGATCCAGTGTGAATTTACTTAATCATCAATATCGAGTGTCACAAATATTCTAAACAATAAATAAACATTATTATAAACCAATAAAAGCACAGCATACGGAATATTATTAACCTTCTAATAACTATTAAGAAGCGACGCACGGTCAAACTCTTTCTCTTTTTCCTCACTTCGAATCAACAACTCAACTAGCAAGCGTCGCACCGTTCGTCGTTTGTTTCCATCCGCTGTTATACGCGTCTTTTTCCGTGTACATAAAACATTGTAATTGTAATACAACTGTAATAACCTTCTGAAATTTCAACTTCAATGAATCATAACATTGAAGATTATGTGAGAGTGTTTTCTTGGACCACATCAACATCCTACAACACCCCCACAAACTGATGCACCAAAAATATAAACTACTCAATTTACAATAATATGGTTATTTATTATTTCAAAAGAATCGTCCAGTTTAATAATTTCATCGTCATAAATCTGATGATGCATGAGTTAAATATGAATGTGACAGTCATGCTTCGGTATATTATATTTACACTGACTTTTGTAATGTTAATTGCAATATTATAAGGAATAAAAACGAACTCTTTGGAAATAGTATTGAATATAGAAAATACCAAAAAACTAAATTTTCAGTTAATAAATATATGTATTTGAAAACTGTCAAAAATGTTAAACAGTTATTTCACAAAAGTACTCATAAATAAATTAGGTATGGCCATTGAACGAAAGGTTGGACAGAACAAGTAGGAAGTATGAGAACAATCGAGAATTCCATCTAATTAATTTTTACAGCGCCGAAGATAAGGATGCACATAACAGTCCTAAGAGGTGAAACAAATCACACATAAACTGAAATCAAAGCTATTTTGAAAGTCGTAAAACACGCGCACATCACAGCATAGCTTTTATTTGTACGCCAATCCGTTGTATTATTATTTCAGGAGGGCGATGAAAAGCTGTCGTAAAAGCTCTCCCGGTCAGATGCGCGCGTGCTAAGGTGCCATCTGTTACCTGAACTTTATTCCGACCCGCAAACATACGCGGCATGAAAACTTCATATCGATAACATCGTATCAAAAGCGATAGATTTTTTCTACCTGATTAAAAATAAAGGGAACCGAGTTTGATTTTATTGATTTCGTATTTAAATGTGTTTCGTGTACAAAATAATATCGACTTTAGAAAGGAAAAAGGACGTAATCCACAATTAATAAATATCACAGGAGTCCTCAAAAACGTATATTTAATGATTTCGGCCCAAATTAAAAATTTCAACATTGAAGTGGACACAGACTGACGTTTTATTTACTCAATCCGATATAAATTTTATAAGCTTTTCAAGAAAAACCAATAAACTTGATATGGTAGTCCTCATTTAATATGAAGATTCTTTATTTAATTCGTAAATTGGCGTCTTTTACATATTTTATGCCAGCGTCAATAGTTAAAAGATAAAAACAGGGCAACAAAAAACAATCCACGTAGATATATGTACAATATATGAAGTTCAAACAGTTTTTGGTATAATATTGATGTTGACAAAGCGTTTTTAATCAATAGTAATAAACAATCCAACTGAAAAGTAATTGAAATTCATTATATTTGAGGGATATATTTCTAAAGAAAACTTATCCTACTAAAATTTAATATTTTGAAGAGTGTAAAAACTAATTTATTTTTGCAATTATTTTGAAATATTATATTTATTAAAAAACAATTAATTTGTAACGCTGCATACGAATAACATACTTTTGATAAATCAGTACAGATTCTAATGATGTTGTAAAAATTTTTGGGACCGTTTTTCGATATATTTAAATATCTTTGAACTGTCAAATAAATTCAGATACAACAGCACGCAACAAGATGTATTATTAATTCATTTTGGCCATAAGTGGGTTTGCACTATTGCTTTATATATTTTTCTACTAGTTTACATACTATATGGTTCTTTTCTACAAAAATACTTGCTCTCAACGTTCTCCGTTAAATTTTGGCATAATGGAATAAGTTTACTTTGGAAATACATCTTTAATTTAATGTATTATTTCTAATGACAGTATTGTGTCAACTAAGAATTCTTATTCAAGTGGGTTTCTAGAACAGGACCCAAGACAGATGGTTGATAATTAATGATAAAATTGATATAGGAGATGATATTGATGAATTTTGTAATGACAATAAAATCTTGTACTGATTTAATGTTTCCATCAATCTTCGCGGAGGAAGATAATTAGCGAATGTCATGGGGTATTCTGTCATCTGCTGCGGAAATCTCCATTGTTCTGTCCTTTTGATCTGCGGGTTGTTAAGAATTTATTATGAATACTTCATTTTGTAAAGGGTGAATACTTGTTTTTTAACATCCATTAACAGTCTACCAGGGTCTCATTAATACTGTTAGACAGTAACCCTCAACATATTTTTTTAAATTCGATTTATATCTTTTATTTTTTATGAACAATTTTTTTTTTTAATATAATCATATTTTCTAGGACTTATCATTTACTACAGCTACTAAACATTTGCTTATCTCCTTGTTTAGCGTGAGCGCTTTGTAAAGCAAAAACGGAGGACTAGATGGCGTTGGAGTTGGGTAATAATTATCTGACAACCAATTCTCGTGAAAATTAACCTATTAAGAAATATCCGAGATCCACTTACTTCTCTTTCAGACCAGATTTATTTATATTATGAAGATTCATATGCTCCACTTTCGGAGCAAACACGGTAAAAAACTTAATGCACCCACAATTTTGTTACAACTGGTCTTTATTAATCACGTACTGGAGTTATTATATTTACTATTTTCTCTAGTTTGAGGGAATTGTCTCGGGATAATTTAATAAATCTTTTAGACATCTTTTAAATTTACTACTTAGATTCGCAATAATTATTGATGTTTTTAATGAGCATATGACTTTTATGTTATTTTTCTAAGACTTTTTGTCAACCGCTAGTTTCTTTGTTTTCTCTCGGAGCAGCATACTTAAATCTGCTAAATATAATCTGTGAGTACTTATGGTATTTCATGGATCCGTTCGAAAAGGCAAACAGGATTCAAATTTACTTTTCTACACATCCACGACATCTGTTCCAACTACTTACAATGTGCCTGCTTGGCCTAATAATGTTCATTGCGGGACTGCCAGGTTTGTTATATGTAAATTTCTGACAAATATCCCTTATCCTTAGTATTTGACGAAAGCATTTGTTAACTAACCTTACTATTAGATTATTTTACTATTAACTTAATTTACGCTTTGCCTGTCATATCATTTTTAAATTCAGTACTTAAATTGAAATGTCTCCTTGCATTCAAATGATATTGAATTGGCAAGTGCATTACGTTAGACAAATTCTAAGGATGAACAAAAAAAACCAAACATTCAACAGAATTTTTGACAATAAACTGAAATAAATACAATGTTAGGTTCGTTATTTCATTTGAACAGTTTTTGTTTCTACAATTTTTGACGTTTTAACATAGGGGTTTTCAAAACTAAAGACAATTATTCATATTACAACTATCTCATAGACATTATGATTGATAGTATGATAACAATGATCTTGTAAAATTATTGAAAAATCTAGACAGCAACATTACAGTTCTGTTAATATAAAATGTACTGTAATGGTTATATAACGTAAATATCAATCAAATAATTAATTTATTGCAACGTTACATTGTTTTATTATAGTGCTGTGTAACGATTTTAGAAGTAAACATATTTTTTAATGTTTTTCATTTTTATTATTTTTACCTAATAAGACTTGAAAATATTTTGTACAAAAATAATATGCCCTTATTTTTAATATGATTTGAACCACTGGTGTAAAGAGTACGTTATCCTTTCAATCTTTTTCTTAATCATAGCATTGAACTTTCACATTAAAACTGATTAAAAGATATTTTTCAAAAGCTACCTTTCCGATTTGATCAATTTTGCTTCATAATACAAGTATAAGACATCATGTGGCGTTTTTAAAAGGCCTCTGTTCCTTTTCAATCAATTCCCATTTTCTCAGTGGATTATAGAACCATTTTAAAGCTTTGATTACATATCTGTAATACGAACTAAAAATAAACTTTAAGCTTCGTTAATTTTTAATAGATCTATTTATTTTTTATATATAAAAAAGATTCAATGGTTTACATTCATAATTAATTAATATTTCAGCACTTTCCTTAAATAAGTGAAATATTTTTTTTTATACCATGTTCGCTCCCAAAGTGGAGCATATGGATCTACACAGTGTGAAAATATCCACTCCGAGAGTAGAGCATATGGACTTCCGCAATGTGAAGACGTTTTGACAGATTATTTTTCACGAGAATTGCTTGTCAGGCAATTGCTCAACCCAATGGGCGCATCCACACCCAGTCCTGCATTTTCAATTTTTAAAAAATTCAACAGATGGGGATTTGAACCCGCTTTCCCCAGATTGCTAGTCGTGCCCGCTACCAACTACGCTAATCGGGAAGACAAGTGAAATATACTTTGATAATATTATTAAAATTAAAATCTTTAAACACATTTAAAAAATCTTAATGACATCGCCATTCTGATACTTTTTGATATATTTGTTAAATATAAGTGTCTTTTTATTTTTCATATTCGCTTTTCATGTGAAGCATATGGCTACTTAATAATGTTTCCAAAACTCTTTGTTATACGTCAATCACTTTAAATCCCTCTAGGTCTTGCCATTATTCCTTAAGTTTACAAGATACAGTACATGACGGCCTTCTGGGACGCTAAACCCTTAGAAATAGAACATAAACAAAATTAAGGGTCTTCGGAGATATTCTTAGCATGTCCTCCAATCAGTTCGTAATCTCCACATAATTTTTAATATTTACTCCGTTACAGAAGTTTTTTATGAAGTTGAACTACCTCATCTATTTGTATTTATTCGCGTATTTGAAGCAATAATCTATTTTCTAATCTCTTTAATACGGTTCATCAAAAACTACAATTCGTTATATCAGCATTGGAAAAAATACAATACACGCTTTGGATCCGGGGATAAGAACTTCGATTTCCACATCTTATGAATTAAAAAAAAATGCGGGATTTGCTCATTGGGTTGAAAAATTGCTTGGTAACTAATTCTCATGAAATATATTCCATCTACACATCTTACAATTGTAGAACATATTCACATCGCGGAAATCAGTATATTACAGCTTCGTAGTGAATATCTTAACACTGTAAATCTATATGCTACACTGTTAGAGCAAAAATGGCATGGGAAAATATTTTTCTCTAAATAAAAAACTGAAAGGCTATCTTCCGTAATTATTTTTCGTTTAATTACTGCATATGTTTTTTATACGTGTTCATATTCCCCAGCGTCATTATTTTTACCCTTTGAGTTCAAAAATAAGGATTGAATCTGTCTTTGAAGCTTTTCCAAGTAATTACTCACAGAAACCATGCAGTACGAAAGATGTCACCCTTCATGCAAATCTACACGTAGACATAAAACATCACAAGATGTGAAAGACGCAAAAGAGATTCAAAAAAACAATGTGACCAAGAATTTTATCATTTCGTTTAAATTAAAAAACACAATTACATTTCGTTTCTTTTAACGATGAAAGTATTCAAGAGAGAAAAATGAGTTAATTTTTAAAATTAAGCCAATATTTAACAGTATAAAGTCTTAAAGTTTTTAATTTTTATGGTATTTAAAAGATTAAATTTCGTTTATTAAATAAAAAAATAAAGTAATAAAAATTCTATAAACGTGTTTGATGTAAATAATAAAAAATATAATATAATTTAATAATAACGATTACAGAGAGCTTTTTTCGTGTTTGATAAGTTGTTGTTACATGAATTATTTTACTGTCTCTCTGATATATATAATATTAGCAATCACGCCTCACATCCAGAGTATTTAGAATAGTTTTCTACATCTTCTGAATTTTCGAAAAATCTCAAACAATGCAGGACTACATGCCCATTATATTGGGTAATTTATTCTCGTAACAAATTAGCTACCAAGATATGATTTCACTCCAGTATTGGAGTGGAAATTTTCACACTACGTAGATCCATATGCTCCACTTTCAAAACAGGAACTGTGAAAATCTACGAATTAATTTTTTTATAAAATGTATTGGCTTTTATATTTTGACTGTTTCAAAGATATAAAAATGGATGCATTAAATATAACAAAGAAAAAGTAACTACAAAAATATTTGTATTATTTGCTTTATTTTCTGAGTGAACACGATAAGAAAAAAATAAATATATATATCTAGGTTTTAATTTTTTTGGTATTGATAATATTAATTTTCGTTTGATAAATACATTGAATTAAATCTAAAAATGGTGTACAATTAAAACAAATATGAATAGAATAAGACTTCTAAAAAACGTGTTTTGATGTAAAGAATAATGAATGAAATTTAATATAATTGTGACAAAAAAGAGCTTTTTTCGACTCCTGTAAGATGTATCATGAGCGGTATTATATTTTATGAAATGATTATAGTAGAAGTACGATATTGTATAAAAAAACTTATATATTATATCCAGTAGTGTAGGCTTCTTTTCTTACGTTATATTAATCTAAAACAATACATAAAATTGTACTTGAAAAAGCCAACACGTAAACGTATGACCAGCCAGAACTAATTTCGTATTCAGCTGACGACCCGAAAATATATTAATTCATCTTTTATCTTTGCGAGTTTTGCTCTTAATTTATTTATCTATATACTTATATTATGACACTCGCCTACCAAGTATTATTTTTTTTACTAATATTGCCTTAATGTTTGCAAAAAGCTTAACGTTGTGTAGGTGGCCAATAACTGATAAAAGTTATATTTGCTACTACAGTACCAATACAAAATTGAATTTTTTCTACACATGAAATTTTTATATTTTATTAAATGAATACACACGTGTTATGCTATGATTTTTTATCCTACCGTTATAGTTTTGTGTCAGTTGTTTATATATATAGTGCTATTTCAATGCTGTAACAAATCAAGAATATTTTTTTCGACTTTTTATTTAGTTTGATTCCTTGTATCCAACTAGTAGCCATGCGACACAGTAAGTAACATGTAAAAATAAAATAAATTTCAATCAAATTTTCTCTGCAAAATACAAATGATTGTCGTGCATACATCAAAGTGCGATATTTAATGTTTGAATGCTTAATTGTTACAGTAATAGACTAGTACAGCAAAATATATATATATTCACTACGTCCGCTCCGGAAGTATAACATATAGATACTCTCAATATGAAGACATGTCTTGACAGATTAATTTTTATGACAATTGCTCAATTCAATGGGCGCATCCAGTCTTGTTTTTCCGAACGCTTAAAAAAAACAGACGTGAGCATCATACCCGCATTTTCTGCATGCAAAGCGTGCTCGCTAACTTCTACGCTACCACTATAACATTAGTATCAGGCATCACTTAAATTTGTCTTCAAAGTATATACCTCTGGGCTTAGATTAACTTCGTTATATTATATAATACAAGATGACACTATTTATTTAAGTTGTATATTATCGACCACTTCATTGCATATTATTGAAATTCCAAAACATACGCATCTTTTTACCCTTTATAATCAAACATTACTTAGAAATCTGAAGCTATTCAAAGAAATGTATGACATCTGAACGGTCTAGTTATTTTTTGTATCTTGTCGGCCGCCCCGTCAGTGTAGTGCTGGTGGATCCGATTAATTGTCTGAAAATACTCTACTTTTAATGTTTGAGTTTATTTTGATATGATGATGTTTCAGATAAAGACAATTGGTAACCAACTTACTTTTTTCTCCACCACCCGTCACGTATCCACATCAGTTACCCGAGCGTATACCGTGACGTAAAGACCGTTAGGGGTTCTTGAAGGTGCTAGAAGTGTACCAGGATTAGCTTTCCAAGATCTTGGTTGACGTGTACTAAAGTGTGCGTGATTCGTATTCTAACTAATTATACCCTGTTAATTAATATCTAGCCTTGTTAAGAATATACTTTCTCGCTCGCTTAATTAGATTAGCTTGAAATATTTTTCTTCGAAAATTGTGATGTAAGCCGGAAACTTTTTTTGGAAGATATCTTGTACAGAACTTTTAACGTGGATGCAAAATATCAAGCTTGCACCATACCATTTATATATTTTTTTTGATTTTTACCATTATCTAATACAACTATCGTATTTGTATAAAAATTCTATTTTTTATGACAGCTTAAGTATTTTTATACATAATTGTATAATTTTTGGTATTAAATCAACTTGTATTACTTTTATGTGTGATTGTCGTTTATTCGTTATTAGTAAATAATTTTTATATTTTTCTTCTGAGAAATCTCATTATTTGACTCCAGAAAATAATAATTTAATTCCAGAAGGTCCTTAGAAAAGTTGATCAAAATATATCTCAAGTAGTAAAGTAAATAAATAAATATATAAACAAATTAATTTGACAATTTCGTTCATATTTTTATAACTTCCGAGTGATTTAAAAATTATATCTACACAAACACAATCGAAAATAGACAATTTCAATATTGTTTAGCTTTGTGGTTTCTTTATTAATAATGTGTACTCTTCATCATTACAATAATCATCACCTTATATATGACTTTCTTCCATATCTTCTATCAAAGTTGGATATATAGACACTACATGATGTCTTCAGTAATCTAAAATCACCAGTCAGTTTGCATTCTTCAAGTCAAGTCATCATTCTGAAGGCTCAACAAATATAATATAATAACGGTCATCCATAACACTGAATCTATGTTTATTTAAGAAAAAATATTATTTTATAACTGTCATTTTTTTACAAGTTTTAAATCATTTATCAATAATCAATGAAAGATTTTATTTTAAATTTAACTTGTTATTAAAAATATAATGAATACTTTAAGCTTAGGTTAATTAAATCACTTATAGATTACCAAATTATATATATACAGTGCAACCTCCTATTAATTTTTAGCAATTATCATTATTTTTAGTGGTTGATGATAGATGAATTTTGTTCTTTTATGAGAGTCCCGGAAATGTAAACGTCAAATTTAATTGCCACTGCAATACTAACTAAAATACTGTAGTTTAATTAGTTTTATGATAAAAATATCAAAGTTCAAATAATGTGAAGCTGTAAAGAGAGAAATAGCGCTTTAATAAAAATATCATTTTATACTACTTGAATTAAGTATTAACATTCACTGTTAAATTTCACAAGGGTTAATTTTAATTACATTCTTTTTTATTTGGAATTAAAAAAAATGTATATTGTTAAAAAAAAAAAAAAAACTACAATGGTATTATAAATTTTTATGGCATTTTATGAAAGCTTTTTATCTAAATTAATCCGAAAACAAGGATTACTGAAAATCATCATACAAATTTAACTCTCACCTTACTATGCGAAAAAAAATCGCTTGCTACGATGCTGGATCCCAAGCGCTTAGCTATGAATATATTTTTAAAATTAGAACTATGCGACATCTGCTTGATCAATTATTTTAATTAATTTTAAATATTGAAAGTTAAATAATATAAAATATATGTTAGATATTTCAAGGTGGATATCATTTATATACTAACCGACTACAATAAAATCTCTTTTTACGTTGTAATGAAATCGTTCAAATGAGTAATCAAAGCTGCTCAATACACATAACAACGTCATCTAATAAACACACGCACACGCTGATTTAATATTCAATACTAAATAATTATTTCTGTTGGTATAATTCAATCTTCTTATTTCATAATTTCATTGAAATCGTTGACCATGTTATTAAAAATACAAAAAGTGTGAAGTATATTTGGAGAAATAAATTTAAAAATAAGTAGTGGTCACTCCCAATCCTTTACTGTAAAGGTCTTATATTATGCTTATTCTAGATGTAAAATATTATGGTATTATTTATATATATATATACACTTATATATATATGTATTATAAAAAAGGTTAACATATACTATTTCACATCCAGAGCATTCAGAGAATTTAAAAATTATTCAATAATTTGCATTAAAAAAACGATATCGAAATAAAGAATTCAAACATTTCTGCATTCACATCAGAATTTTATCCGTTATCACGCGTCTTCTCGTCGTATTCTGATTGCACCCTTAAATACAGCAACCCTTTAAAAACACCCACCTTCTGTGAATGTGCCAACGCAACATGCGCACGATTCAGCGTCATGCTTTGGAATATTTCCACATTTTACTCTGTGTATTTTGTTTTGTTTTTGTAATTTTTTTATTTTTGTGGTATTTTATTGCAGGATCATGCCGAAAAATAGAAACGTGCGTAATTTTTGTAATAATCTTTTATAAATAATAAATTTAAAAAAAATATTCTTTCGAAAGAATTAAAAAATGCTTAAATATATCGTTTTTTTTAAATTTACTCGACATTGTTGTAAGCTAAGCTTTGACGCATGATATACTAATTTATTAAGTGTTCCAAAATGAGCTTTCACCCGAAATTTTACCGTCATTTTTCTCTATAAATTTTTGACAATTTCTGCGCGTTGTTAGATTTTTATAAGTTAACTTCAACGTTCAGCAATACTAGCAAATAAAATTTTCTAGTCGAGTTTTGCTACAAAAAAATAGTGGCATGTTTAAAAGCCAGGTCGTCAGAGTTTTTAAGTTAAGCATTATATATTTTGGAAAAATTTGCGTTACTCAAACAAATTACGCTCATAAACTAAGGTTCTATTATAAATATTTTTTTATACCATATTCTTTATGATGAATTGGAAGCCTATGATTCTTTACAGTGGAGAATTATCTGGTCAGTAAAAAAATTATTAATCCTTGTAAGTCCATTATTTTTATCCAGTTACTTACAACATAACTATGAGTATTTATGTATTATCTTCAATTATTTAGGGGGATAAAAATAAAAACGTTTCTGTTCATCAAGGAAATACTGAAGAAAATTAAATACATCTGATGACGCCATTCTGATAACTTATTCTAGTACTTTTCTATTAATACTTGAGTAAAATAAACTGTTATTAAATACATATGATGACGCGTATATTAATATTTATCAATAAGATTAACACAATATGACCAATTCACTTTAATAATTTTAGCATGGATTAACATACGTTTAAACAATTTGACGCTCCATGCTTAAATATAAACGTTTTCATTTTTATGCCTATAAATTCATTCACCTAGCTTTTTTAGTACCAACGATTAAACATATTTTTTATGGTAATGTAAAACTTAAATTTAAGATGTTTTTTTACCTTTTTTTTTTCATTTGGTAGTATAATTCTTCCATATTGTCATATACATTAAGCGAAAGCTCTCATACTATTTGATTACTCTTTACAGCAGTACAGTTCAAAGCTAGCCGCAATTTTGCATAAGTATCGGGTAATAAAAGCTGTCATTTATTTTAAGCTCGGCCATGAAAGGTTAAATATCATCCTCAAGTTACAACCTTTACGCAAAGGTGACCTCACGTTTCTACCCCTTTTGTCGGCATTTTGTAATCTGCTGCCTTGCTTTTCTTAAAAACAATTCAAAGCAACTTCGCGTAACTACCTCCGTAGACTCGTAATTACTAAACATGAAAGCTGTAATATTAAACTGCAGCCTGTATAAAATATCAAAACTTAACAATAAGCCTTATTAAAAAGTGAAACTATTTTAAGAAATCCTTTGGTATTTTTAATCTAGCTGCTGTTAGAATCAAAACCTTAATCTACGGCTTCAAAGCTCAGATGCCAACCTCTTGGTTGTCGAAGACACACGAAGCTTTTTCTTTCAAATCATTTTTTTCTTACGCGTCACATCTTATGTCTTACGAATCATAAAAATATTATATATATGCGTATATAAAATAACGAACAAAACAAAAATATTGTATGAGTCAACAAAATCTAATTAACAACAGTTAAACATAACTAAAGATGTAGAACTGGATGCACAATGGATGCACAAGATTTGACGGTCAGCCAATTATCGTAAAAAAATGTCATGATATGTTATCATATTGTGGAGATTCATATACTTCATTTCCTGCAGAAGATATGTATCTTCATACTGTGTAGAGTTATATGTTTCATTTTCGAAGCAGATGTGGTAAAAATTCTATTTTAATCGTTATTTGCAACTTAAGTAATATATTATAATATATCTTTACCAACCCAGGAATAAATGAGTAAGTATTGTTTTTATCTTAATACTTTAAGTTTAATATAAAATAGGTGCTTCAAGTTTAGAAAAGTCTAAATAGTTTAAATCAATAAGTAAATCAAAATAGTGAACTTATTTAAATGCATATTTTTTTTACTTTTTTACTTAATAATTATTTTTTTAGATTCCCAGATTATTTTAAAAAAATAAGCCTATTCATTTTAACAGATTGAGTAAAAAATAATAAATCGGTTTTTTTTCGTGAAATGGCCACTCGTAACTTCTTGATAAATATATGGAAAAGGATGTAGTTTATTTAAATAATCTATAATAAAAATCTTGATTTCCATCATAGCACATTCTTGCTTTAAATGTATTTTTCCTGGCTTCAATTACTCGCCTTCAATTGAAAGATTTTTGTGTTATATTTGTATTTTATCTAAACAATAAGATCACTAGTTGAAATGGATAAAGAAATAGTTTTGGAATTAAAACAGAACACGCAATATCTGATTTTGTTCAATCATTAACAACATCTCCATTCAGTTAAATGATTTTCTTTTGTTTCTCACTAAAGTTCAAACGCTTTTTACTGTGGAAATGTTTTGTGGATTGTGAGAACAAAGGGTCAATAAAAACGTGATGGAAGAATATATAGCGACTTACGAGGCATGAGTCATTTTATCTAAGACAAGAGTCATGAAAATTGGAAAATAAAAAAAATTAAATTGACTGTATGGGATTTACGGAATACGTACATTGGAACAAACTTGAAAGTCTCCAATCGATATTATATTAATCCTTCAATGTTGTATGCATCTGGTGAAGTCAGCTTTAAAAGCTTAATGACACTCATTAGTTTGTTGTGTTTTAAACTTACTTTCATATTAAAAGTTTGTTAATAATACTAGTTAATGATGTTAGTTATATTTTTCTAGAAGTTAGATTTGTTATTATAATATTATATATAAAAGCTCTTTATTGTTCCGATTATCTTTAACTATTGAAATGTAAAATATTTTCAGCTCGATAATTACTTCAAATAAATAATCATAGATTTAATATTCTGCTACATCGTTAAATACTGCTTACAGAGTATATTAATAATACTTACGTTTTGTCTTTTTTTCATGGTGTAAAAGACCAAAGTCAAGACGAACAAATGCGGCACATTACAACGCGTTACGCATAAATATATATATCCTATATAGCTATATCCTCGAAATTTCTTTTTAAAAAGCTCAATTTTAAAAGGATTTAATCAAAATATTAATCATGTTCACTCTAGTGGACGCACAATTAAAGTCTTAAAAAATAGCTCCTGAAATACTCCAAACACTCGCTTAAAAGCATCTCACTTTTATCACACCATGATATACGACGTCATAACGGATGTGGATACTATGAAAATCATGAGAAAAAAGCATGTTAAGTCGTAGACCATCAATTTCGTGTTATTAGTTTTTATTATATTATGAAAATCCGCTTGTTACAATGGTAACAAGTGATTAAAAAAGAATATTTTAAAGAAAAAAATTTAGCTCAGTTTCTGTAATTCTTGTTGGGCTTATCGTAAAATGCTTGAAGCATGTTATTCGATATCGCTTTACAGCAACCTTTGTTAAAGGTTCAGATTAAAGGTAAATTATAAGGATACGACACTTACTTACTTTGCAGAATCTTACAGTTAGTTTTTTTTCATAATATAGATGGGGATTTTATTTCTTATATTCAATCACAGCGAGTGCCAGATGAAACAAAGTTAAATTACACGTTATATGAAGGTCAACCTTAACTCAATGCTGTGTTTACTTAAGTTAAATAAATATTGAATGCTAGTATACTGTGATATATTTACTAAATGCAATTATTTATTTGTGAAAAAAAATAAAGAATAACATTTTAAACAACTATGCTTCTATAAAAGAATCACTCCATAAACATTTTCACGTTGTTAAGATCTAATAGATGAACCTATTAAGAAAATACATTTCTTTAATATGGATTTACACATGTGTTGATATGTGAGTTATTATTTTGTCCTGTTAACAACCTTTAGATTTTCATATAGTCCCCAATATTGCAAAACATTTAACAGGATTTTTTGGTATTAGTAATTTTGTAAAAATCACTGGCACATTTTTGAATATAAAACATAAATCGATGGTTTTATCTGCAAACCAGCCAATTCCAATCATGGTCTAAAAACCGATTTTGTTGCCATTTTATTCAGCTTTCATTTCTTTATCACACACTAAACGCTCAAAATTCACAAATTTAAAACATAAATATAGTAAATTCATCCTCACGCGTATTCAAGTGTTGTACTGTACTGTGCTCCTGTACATTTCGCACAGACAGATTTGTCTGGTTTGCGGATTAATAAATCGATATGTTTATACAATGTGTACATATTATGTTATGGTACAATCATATGCCAATTGCAAAAAAAATTTAGATTAAAATGTTACTAAAAATAAAATATCGAGTCTCGTGTCTTTACAATATTGGCAAAGTATGTCAAATTTACTGACGGTATTGACATCATAGACATTTTTACGATTTAAAATTTCAAAATTCGTAACATGAAAGAGCATTTTATGAACAAAATTTCCGATCGTCTGAAAGCGATGGGCAAGCTTTACATGAAGAAATAAAATATTAGATAAATTTTAGGAGCCGACATGGTAATAAAAATGAAAGCTAAATTAACCATAATAAAAATGTGGTATAATTTTTGTTACTTAATATTAAGTCACTAATAATAGTACTCAATGATACGTAATGCTTTTATGAAACGCATGAAGCTTATTTCTACGTGTAAAGGTGAGCCAATTTAGTAAGAAGCTTACGTTTGAGACGATTCCCAAACATAAAAGCTCCTCAGTACATACCAATGGATAAAGGTCACTCTTTCCGTAACGTTGTCCTGCAATCTTAGACTACCTTGGGTGCCGTAGAGACCTCTATAAAAGTACGTGGGGAAGGTCCCTAATTTAAAAGCTTTGCCCTTTCAGCTGAGAGGAAATAATAGACATCGCGGAATTGTAGATGTATTTTCGAAGTTAACAATATTGAGGATTTATCCATGACGTTTATTTGTTGCTATAATAAGCTCTCATACGAAACTAGTGCTATTATCCAGTTTTGCCTGGGATAGATCTAAGATCATTCTTAAGTAAAAATAATTTTTAATCATCCTCTCGTCCGGCTTTATCAGCACAAAAAATTGAACCAAGTGCAATATCAGGCCATTATCATGAGTAGTATATACCATTTAAAGAGTTCAGTAAACAAAATGAATTAGAATATGATGGCGCAAGGCTAAGGCTATATGAGTAATGCGGCATAACTTCCCAATTAAGCTCCAATAATTTTCCACAAGTAACCAAAGAAGGTCTCCTTGGATGCGGGTTCGATTCGCCATCTGTCGGATTTTAAAAATCCGAAAAATGCAGGACTGGATGCCCATTGGGTTGAGTAATATTTTGACAAACAATTCATGTAAAAAAAAATCTGTCAAGACATTGCAGAAATCCATTTACTCAATTTTTGGAGTGGATATCTTCACACAGTGTAGATCAATATGCTCTACTTTGGAAGTGAATATGGTATAAATAAGTTATTACAAATTTATTTCAATACTTAGATGTATAAAATAGTTTTGGGTTCTTATTGGCTTTCGAGGATAACGTTAAAAATTAAAATTTTTATCTATAAATACTAATTTAAATAGCATATGAAACGTTTCACGTTACCGTTGTTTACAGAAAAAATGTAACAGACAGACACATACACGTATATTTTCTGTCCTATTATATATTCATAATATTATTAAATTTGTTACTCGGTATTGCCAGGGACAGATTTAAAATCATTACTTATTCAAATAAATCTTAATCGACCTTTTGTTATAATTTCAT
Source organism: Rhyacophila evoluta (assembly GCA_022683975.1). NCBI lineage: Eukaryota > Metazoa > Arthropoda > Insecta > Trichoptera > Rhyacophilidae > Rhyacophila > Rhyacophila evoluta. The sequence continues at coordinate 17,082 of JAGVSQ010005164.1, forward strand.
TTGAATACTTGGCTGCATACAAAATTTTCAATCTAATGTTGATAAGTGATAATATGAAAAACTAAAAGTAAAACAGTTGACCTAAAAATAGCAGTTAAAATAAAATGTAAAAAATTCACATTGCTACTATTTATCGTTTGCGAGGAATCTTTGTAACAGACAAACATACACATATATTTTCTATTTTATAATGCATATCAAATCTTTTACCTTTTTTTCAAACCTCTTAAAATTCATTATACAGTACTTTCTAAGCTTTTGAAAGTTCGTATAAATTATAATAATAAAATACGTAATCTTGTTTGGACTTTTAAATGACTGAAAAAGATTGAATTTTTATAAGGGTGCCTTAATAAACATCTTTAATATCAATTCTTAAAATCATCAAAGTGAATAACATTTTTATTCAAAATAATACCAAAAAGTATTTTTTAACTGGTATAAATTTAACATTTTCTAACATCATATGCTATTTTCAATAAATATATTAAATTTTTCGTATTTTATATTTTATATGCGTACATACACCGTTTTGAATCAAAATTTGATGTGTATATTTCAGATTTGAATTATTTATATAATGTATCATTTCTTTGCATATGGTAACGGATACTAAGAAACAATCGGCGTATTATCTACAATGATCCCAAACAGAAATTAAATATATTTCAAAATTTACATTCAACTGAAGTTGTATTTTGAATAAAATTAAAACTTTTTCATAATTAATGAATTAGTGTTGCGGTAAAGAATAAATTATTCGTCCGCAAATTGATAAATTACTTACTGAAGTAAATAAAGTAAGCATTTAGTTTTCTTCAAAATTCTTGGAAACTTCATGTTAGAATAATGAATACGGTAAAGACTAAAATTATATTTCTTAACAATTTTCATGAAGCATTTGATTGAAAAATCGGTAAATGCGCTTTTCACAATCAGAGATTTTTATATAATATTAAACACAGATAGACAGTGTAAATAAATTTTATAAAGTATATTGCTTAACCTCTTTACGGTCACGCTATAGAGCGACCACTCAGCAACACAGTGACGG
>JAGVSQ010005165.1:0-18135 GCA_022683975.1 Rhyacophila evoluta
AATTATTTATAAAATAATATTATATCAAAGAGAAACAAAGGAATTATTTAGCTATAAGAGAGTACATATTTTCAGATCGCATTCCAAATTAATTAGAAGTCCACAACTTTGATTGTAAAAGTTTAGAGATTTAGAGATATAATTACACACCCTCTTAATTAGATTAAATTACATTGTGTGTGCTTTAAAGCGTTTAGATATATTAAACTTTAGCATTTCAAAAAATATACCCACGTGTCTGGAAATGATGAAAAATTGGAAACAATAAACGGCGTCATTACGTTGACATTCCTAGCCTTCTGGAGCAAAGCTCGCAGAAATTTAAGAATGTTTATTAGGTACCAATGGGAGCTCATCGTGTTTTTGTTGACACAAGAGATGAGGCTCATTTATTTCTCATGAGAGTAACAGAGAAAGATACGATAACGTTAAGCTTTTTCCATTTATATTGATTTGCAAAAGTGGGTCTCATCGGTTTACTTAAAAGCTTTTTCACTGTAAAATGATATTTGTAAAAACGGTTTTAATAAATTAGCTATATGAGTAAACACGCAGACTTTGAACATAATGAGACATTGGAAAAATATCTAAAAAATTATATATCTGTTATATCTCCACCTGTTGTGATATATTTATCAACATAATACAGACGTTAGCAGTGAAGTTTTAAAAGTTTTTAAATTCGGTATCAAGCTCCATTGATAGCTTGAAATATTATGTAAATATTTTTTTTAACAGTGAATGTGCATGGATTTATATATATCAATGTTTTTTTTATCTTATTTCTGAAATAAAAATTAAAAATAACAAATAGCTAATTTTTTTTTGAAGTTTCTGCTGTCGTACCTACATCGTTCATAAAAAATCCATATCAATATTGCGGATCAGAAAATACACGTGTAACTGTCATAAAGTCAATCAATATCCCATTAACTTTTCACATGTCATTTTGGCTGCTTCTTTTAGTTACTACTGTGTTATTTTTATTTTTTTTATATCATCACTAATCAAAAAAGACTGAAATATTGTATACAGCCAAGTATTTAAATAAACAAGATGAATAAAAAAAAAAAATGGGATTGAATCTATTTTAAGCAAAGCCGAGTTGCGTATAAATATATTAAGTAAAAGCTAGTCTATATGAAGCAAAACTGAAGATTTTTTATAAGGAACTAAAACTATGTTTGTGTAAGAAGTTAAATGAAATAAGAAAAACTATTTCAGCTCTATTCATTGAAATTACGATGAATAATACGATGATATATTTTCTTTGGCACGCTTAAAATATTATATTTCACAGTGATTATAGAGGAAAGCTAAAACTATCAAGCATTCGATAAAATTTAGAAAGACAAGCAAATAAACCAAGATTATTATTTACAAATACTATAGAAAGCAGAGAAAAAACTAGCGCAGAAAAAGACGAACGTGAAGGTAATATTTTTCAATAAAAAAACGCTTTTATTTAAGTTTACTGAAAAGCAATGAAGATAAAAATATTTAATGAGAGGTATATTAAATTTAAGTGGTTAAAAAAATTAAGCATCTAGTTTTTGTTTCTTTACTTTGTGTGTTATATTATTTCTAATAAAAATAAGTAGAAAACTGTTTGTTTCAAGATAGGCCTTAGAACTTACATCTTTTTTTGTACTAGCTTAAACTTTCATTTAATACAATCTCATACATCCCAAGGCGCTTTAAAAAAATCCTATATATTATGTTACAAAAGAGAGGCGTATATTTTTATATGAAATTTTAAATGAACTATTTGTTTGAAGTGTAACTTGTAATAAATGTATCGATTTTGATTTGATTTTACTCGTTCAAATAAGTAAAAAGCTCTACATAGAATCAATTATAGCTTATAAATTAATGACTGAAAAGCATGGGTAATATTATGGTGTCCATCATTGCGATATAATTTTACAGCTTGTGAAGCAGAGAAAAGATTATTTCTGCCGAAATCGCAAATTATTCGGTCGATCTCTCATTTTATTTGGCCTCATCTATTGCGTGGCGTGTCGTTCTGCGTTTTAGGAGGTCTCCAGGGAAATCTTGGCACGAATCTTGTTCGCTTCATGACATTTACACGATCTTTTTTGGATTTACAACTAATAATATAAATAATTATTACATGATTACTTAGTGATTTACATTTAGATATACATTGAACATAACTGTTATTTGTTTAGAATCTTTGAAAATGAAATAAAATTGTATTTTAAATGACTAAAATTGAACTATATTTTGAATATATAAAGTACGGTATATTTATTAACAATATAAGAAATAAGAGCTCATTGTAAAATCATTATTTTTGAAAATAATTAACCTTCAAGATAGTGAATCAAATTAAGCAATCACATAGCTAGTTTAATCAGGTAATACATCATTTACATTATATTAAACTAATTTTCAAACGTTATATGTATGTTATAAAAATATTCATGTTATATTACGTATGATTAAAAAGGATTTTGTATTTTATTCTTCTGAAATATTCATGTGAATAGTATACTTAATGTATAGATGTACTACGGATGCTTTTGCAGAGCCTGGATCATGTTTGTCTCATTTTCCGATCAGTATGATTCCGGCAACCCATACCCATTTCAATGTTTTTGAAATCGATTATCTCTACTGGTTTACATGCTATATGGTTATTTTGTTCAAATAATACATTTTCAATATATTCTTCTTTAACTTTTGAATAGTGGAATAAGTTCACTTAATGGAAAAAACACCATTCAATTTTTCCTTTATTTCACTTAATTACTATTAAGAAAAATAGCCTTCTGCTTACTTCTATGATATTTTATTTCATCGTCAGATTTTTTCAATATAAGTATTTTTTTGATATAGTATTTTTATTTAACAGAAAATATATAATCATACAAATGAAGTGATTAATAAAAATAGTTTAAAAATGAATGAATGACTTTGTATGAATAATTTGTACGAAATAAAATCGTTATAACATATTACATGAGTGAATTACATTTTAATCATTTGAAATAAAGCTACTGATACATTATATTAATTACACCGCTTAAGCTGCCTATAAACCTCTTCAGTGTTTTTATTGCTTTCATGTTATATTTCTACAGTTAATGACGAATTGCTTAAATTTCGCTTTGAATACATTTCAGTTTTACAATTTTCACATAAATGACTTAGTAATGTGACCAATAATAATTTACATCGGAAGAATTATGTTTTTCTGAATAATTGTACAGGTGAAATTTTTATTTAATTTATTTTTTTTACTGTTTTTTTAATGAAATTGAATGAATTGTATGTATGCCAACCATTGTTTTTCAATATGTATTTAGATATAATCTCGATATTATGAAAATCATACAATAATTGTTTGAATTTATGGTATGTTTATACATAGGATTAAAACATGTAGTTAGTTGTAAGAAAAAACAGATCGAAGAAAATTTTAAAGTAACGCTATAGTAATGTTATACAATAAATCTCTATAATAATATACAGTAAAGCTATAATATTTCCATCTTCATAGTAGACGACAGACATGTTAACTTTAATATCACTGTGAAACATGAGCTTATTTTTAATAACATATTTTTACTAAAACATAATTCAAAACAGTTTGAAATAATGAAAATAAATTAAGAATAAATACACAATATTAAAAAATTATCATACACTTTTATCACTTGTACAGATATTTTCTTTCAATGACATCTGTTAGTGAACAGCATAACTGAACACTGTAAAACGACAAGCAATTTTCCAAGCACGTGAAATTTTGGATTGTTGCTCAGCTAAAAGGATTCAATACATTATTTAATATACGATATCCGTAGATATTCGAAAATTGGTGTGAATCTTCGATATTTTTTTTTACATGTAGAAATATTAGTTAAAATATGTTAATTAAAAAAAATATTCAAAATATTATTTATAGATCCTTGCTAATACAGATGTATATTGTTCAAACTTAGATAATTAATTATTTTAAAAGAGCGTGATTATAGTTAGTAAAAATATTTTCTGGCATGTTTTATTTTAAGTTTACGTACACAAGTCGAATAAAAAATATTTACACTGAAATAAAATACAAAGTTGTGACACTTATTAATCCGTTATGTAGTATAATTAACTGTAAAATGCTGATGCAAAACGTACAAAATTTGGTAAAACTATAATTATAACAAAGAAATATCATAAAAAACGAAAATATTTTTTTATTGCTTTAACGGTGTGGCGCAAAAAGTACTGTATACCTTAATCTTAGTTAAAACGTAATAATTCTACAATACAATGGTTGAATGGCACGGTATATCAATTGTGTTTTTTTGTAGAAAAATGAACTACATATTTTCCATTATAATTTGGAATTAAAGTTTTATTACCTACTTGAACTTTGAATAAAACTATATAAGCTTTGCACGCGCTTTCCAAAAATGTATTTTCAATTTAAAATTTTATTTTAATTCTCAATTATTTTAGCTGGCTATTCATCCCACTACTCGCCACGCTTAATATATCGTTGCTGGGAATTTTTCGAATACTTTATTCTCGGAAAAGTGAGAACAAAAATAAATATATAAAATGCTTCTACACGAGGTGAAGGTTTTTCCTCCCCGTTTCTTCGGAAAGTATCAAAAGTATACCATGAAAGGAAAATCCATAAATATTTCCGGAAATAACTCTTTAATCGTAACGTAATAAATTTTTTCTAGAAACGATATTTCAGTAACTTCTCAAGGCTTTGGTTGACATGTATTTTATTATGCTCGATTCATATTTTAACTGAGCTTTATGGGTATCAAAGCTTGTCAAGAGAGGCTTTCTTGCCATCTGTATTATATTTCAATCTAAAAGAAGTCGATTAGATCAATAAACTTGTTGGATATTTTAAATCTTTAAAAATTAGATTAATTTAGATAGGAATCATAAATGCAATAACTTTCCTAAAATAGTGATGATTTTAAGAAAATAAGCCATCAGTAAGAAGATTATCAAACATTTTTGCTATTCATAATATTACAACATTTATTAAAATCAAGAATCGAAAGATATAAACTTAAATAATATTTATAATATAATAAGAGTTTGATAAATTTCTTTTTTGGTTTATTATTTTATAGTAACTTTTCTAAAACATTGTTTTCATTGCCATCACTCACACTAGTATCACATCAGTATACACAACCATTTTCAACGCGTATAACCTAATGAAAACATAATGAGTTTGAGATGCTCGTTAAAGTGCTAGAAGTATCCCAGGAACAACTTCTCATGTCGTTGGCTGGCGTACATTATTACCAAGTTATTTCTGAGAAAGAATGGAGATATTTACATTGTAAAAACATACCCTTTTCAGGTTTTTTAAGCCAATTTTTTAGTCCATTTATGTATATACTTCTAAACGTTTCGATTTTAAAAATCTAGCAACTATAAAAATCAAACCCACAACATCCAGCTCCAAATTTTGCAAGTTATATTCTCAGTCACTGAGAGACCATGTTGAATTGAATCTATCAAACTATTAGTTGAAACAAAAGTTTTAAACGTAACATTATTAACTCAAATAAATAAGTCTTTTGGGTGATAAAATAAAATGTTCATTTGAGTAAGCGTAAAGTGAAAAAACGAAAGTATTTGTTATGGTCTTATCAAATGTATTGTAAGCCGTAATAGATTTATAGTTTACAAGAACGTCTGGTATTTATACAGTATCTTTTTTGTTTTCACATAATGATTTAAAAAAAGGTTAAGCCATTACCAGTGATGAAAAAATGCTAAAATAAACTGAGGGGTCTGATGTTTTGAATTTGTTTTAAAACTTAAACAAACATTCCTTGACGCTATTACACTTGAGTAGAAATCTATTTAAATCCTGTCCAATACTCGTGGGATTGGAAAATGAAAATTTGAAGATAACAATATTATTTTATGACAATACAATACAAATAATCTTATAGTCACGTACAAAATATATTTTTATTTTTCACGTAGATTACAAAAAAACATACAGATATTTGAAATTAGAAAAATGTTTTCTATTGTTATATAAACTCAATTATATGATACAACAGTAAAATTCTATTATCATTACAATCCCTACTGTATGATCGAAATGGAAAAAACCTTTTAAAATAAATATAACTTTTTTTTGATAAAAAAAATGTTCAACTTATTCTAATGCACTACACTTGGAGATACATAGTGGCAAAACCCTGCATCGCTGACTGATTTATTGTCTTAGAAATTTAACTTTTTTAATAATTTATTTTGAGATTTTAGTTAAAATGTCTCTCCAAAGGCGTAGAAATTAGTGTACCCGCCTTGCAATCCAAGAATACTGGTTGATTACTGCACCTGTTGGATTTAAAAAAAAAACAAAAATACAGACTGGGTGCCATTTAAAAAAATTATGTATTCATACACTCTATTATTTTTTTCCATAAAGATTCATGAAACATTAATGCATATATAAATTGCTTACTAGTTTTTGAAGAAGATTGCTTATAAATTAGTTACATAACCAATTGCCTATGTAAGTCAAGTAAATATAAAAACTAGACAAATTACTCAAATTTGGCAGATTAAGAACATATAAAGAACTAAAATTCATGTGCGATACTTACGTAAAATCATCATTTTTATAATAATATAGCCACCGCGTTTGATATAAAAAATATACACTAACAATTTTATGGTAAATTTATGAAAAAATAATGATTTGAATTTAATTTCGATTATTTTTTGTGTTTTTTTTTTGTATCTAGGAAGTCTCTGTCAGTGACGTTATCAATTAATTTTCTTCATTATATCCTTTTAATTAAAAAAGGTTAAAGTATTAAATGAAAAGCTGTACAAATAGCAAACGAAGTAAAAACACACCATCTTATTCATATACTGTTTTACATTACGCATACACCTATAGTTACGTACGAGTTAAATTGGTAATATATCTTTGTTGTCACGAATCGAAGATTTATTGCAAAAACTGCCTGTTGAAATAAGTTTAATGTTGCTAACTGAAGAAATCGTACATAAAGGATGTCCCAGAATAGGTTGAAATTTTAAATTTGATGCCATTTTTTAGAAAAATCAGAGTTGACATTTTTATTTACTGTTACTAGTAAACGTAGAACTGAAATAATGCTAGGATATTTAGTAATAGCAATAGTGAAATTTTACTTAAAAAATTTCGGCAAAATTTTAAGCGTCAGCGAATATCAAAACATTTTATATACAGTATATATTTTTAGTAAGATAAAAAATAAGGTTTAAGTAAACATATTCCACTCTAGACTATACCATAATTTGAAGGATTTTTTTTACTTGATTTAAAGAAAAGTATTTTTTGCGTATAAAAATTACATGGCAACAAAAAATAGAAAAAAAAATGCATTGAAATATATGCTTTATCGTTCACTTATACAAAAATACTTGTTTAAAATAGTTTCAATTTGGAAATACACCCTTCATATATTGACAACTTGATTTTAAAATTAAAAAAGGTGTGTCAATATTTCATTTAAACTATCAACTAATACATTATAATACGAAAAAACAAATCGAATAATTATGAAACTATACTATGGAAAATACTTTGAAATGAAACTAAATATTTTTCTGTCATAGATCAAACGTTTTTTACAGCAATTTTACAGAAAAAAATTGCATTAAACTTTAAACAAAAAGAGGGTGAGGATTCAGTTTTTTATCTTGACCACTAGAATAAAATTAGGAGGCATTTAAATCTCCATAAATTTTCCTGAAAATATTTATCACGAGGTTTTCTTAAATTGTTAAGTAAATGTCATATTTAAGAATTAATTACTGACATTAAATTTAATTATAGGTGAATCTCCAAATGTCGTTGCATAATTATTAATATAACTTCGTAAAAATAATAAATAAACAAGAAACATATTTTAATCTGGATTAATCTAATCTGAGAAGACTTTAGAATTTTTTTATTGTCTGCTAATATTGTACATTAAATTACCATTCAATTATGAATATAGATGGTATTATTCAATGTGCGTTTTATCGATTTATTGTTGCTAAAGTTCAAAATATTATGTAAAATAAAAATAAAGAAGTAATAAGTATTTAATGAGTATTATTTTTTGTTATGACGTACATAAATTATTAATTAAACAGCATTTCGAAAAGCATCTGAAAAACAAAAGTGTAAACTTTATATCAACAAAATAGTTAAAAACCTGTAATGAAATAATCTGAATTAAAAAGATAGCGTACTTAACGACCCAAATGACTTACAATTATACAAAATAAATATTACTTTTCTTAATAATCATGAGAAAACTTCTTTGCTGTTTTAGCGAATTTTCTTTCCACGCCCACACGAATTCAAGCTGAAAACATTTTAAGCCCTTCAAAATTAATGTGGTCTTATTTCTTCTAAAACGCTTGATGAGTTTTTAATACCAGTTGAATTTAATTTTTATTTTATATTTGATTATTTCAAGCGTATACCATTATTACTCTGAAGTTGCCAAAAATATTGATATTATTGATATTGTCATTATGTCTTTTAATATGATTACAAGATAGATGTATCAATTATATATGGAAGTCGTTGAAATCGTATCATATGTTTTTAGAGCAGAAAATATACGTAAGCGTTACGTTAAAAGAGTAAAAAAAAATTGGGTTCAGAATTGAAAAGTTCACTTATATTATTTCTATAATTAATATGATTTATAAAGATATAAAATATAATTATTTATAGTGCTGTTCACAGAAACAGATAAAAAGTATTATAAATAAATTTTATGGGCTCAAATTTGTTCGCAAGCGTTCATTTGATTCCGAAATGGGAGCCATATATTTGGTAATGTGAAACATGTTATCATTAATTTGGTATAAATGTCTAGTTTATTTGTTACTTGTTTGACATAAAATGAGCATTTTTTAGAAAATTGGCATATCCAATTTCATTGATTTTATGATATTAGTTCAACTGATAGCAGTAAAAATACAAAATTAGCTCACTAATGAAAAGATCAAAGACTTGTGAAAGGAGATTGATTGAATTATGTACATATATACTAGCATTTTCATCCTTTTTTGTCTAGGTTAGATCCAAACCTATTCATTGTTCAAATTCAATTAATGAATACTTTAATTACAAAATTGTTTTAAAATTTGGCTGTGATCGATATTTTAAGTTGAAATAATAGAATTGAAAGTAAAACAGTTGAATTATAAAAAAAAAATTAAAATTTAAAGCTTACTGTTCGTTATTTGAAAGGTATTTTTATGAAAAATAGAAACAAGCATGTATTTTCGGTTTTAAAGTATAAGTAAAAATAAAGTACATTATTTATATTTCAAATGTTAATCCGTAAAATTTGTATTTCAGCCAAGTAAACTAATCTGTTTGTTGATGAAAATATATGGTGTTTAAAGCCTTCAAAATGATTTGGTTATCTTAATTTCGCTGATAATCGCAGATACTACCATAGAGTATTTTCATGAGACTTAAATAAATAATTATACGTTGTTTATTTACTATGCTAACGGCTTTTAATCAACTGCAAAGAAAGTACTAGCTAATAAATTGATGCTCATCAAATATAATTAGAATTTGACTAGATCAAAAGCGAGTTAGAATTCGGTAAGAAAATTCAATTTATATATTTATTACAGGTGTATATATTTATTTCATATTATATATAAATATCAAGTTCGGTTTAAACGGATTAATTTCAAGTAGAGTGTCTTTCTTGGAATATTATTTTAATATTGTTGTCCCAATGCAATACTTTCGTGAAGACACAACAAGTTAATGTGGATTATAAGATATTAACAAAATTCAATTTAAGATATTAATTGAAAAGTTTATAAATTTTGCAAAAGGATTATTTGATTATCTTTGTATTAGATTATAATCGAAGAAAAGTTTTAGAACTTGATTAAAATTAGTTAGAATTTATTGAATACTAAGTTATACTATAGAAGTACCTAAATATTTTCAATTCACTGTTGAACTATAATTTTATATAAACATATACAAATTAAACCTTAGTTTTAATACAAAGTCGATAAAATTATAATTTAATGGACGTGTGGATAGTATTGTTATAAGATTTAAAAATACTAAGTCCATAAAAAAATGAGAAGGTAATTTAAAAATTTAAGATAATAAATAAATAGAAGATTTTTTCCTTGCAATTTATTGGATATGGTATAAGAAATTCAGGAAGAGTTAATGAATGAATAAAAAGAGGAAAGCCAAATTGCCAAATCTTTATTAAGTGATTAGTAGAATTCGGTTAAAGAGGACAATAAGTTTTTCTATTTCTATTTTGAAAAATACATGTCACTTCTCGAGTGCAGTTATATTTTATTAAATATTCTAATCAAAATATGAAAAAACATTTTACTATAAAGACAAAAATATTATTTCACCATCGTAAGTGTGTTTAAAATAAATTTTAATGTCTAATAATTGATACAATCCAAAATGCGTATATAACAAATCGATTAAATTTTCTCTATACTCAATTTTTGAAAGCTTAGAAAAATGTTGAACAAAAGAAAAAAAACTTATATAGAAACAAAAACTGCGTTTATTGTTTGATCATGAAATATATTATAAAGGATCTTTTCAGTACAAATTGACAATTATTATTAATTGAGCCAAAATGTTGATATTGAAATTCAATTCATGGAATTTTTCGACGTACTTTTATTATTTTTTTTATTGGATTATTTCATAAATTTATTGAAATATTTCTAATTATTAGAGTTATTGGATCAAACTTTATTTTTAATGCAAATATATACGTACAACTGAACACATTTAATTAGTTTGTTTTATGATCTATAGTACAATGAGTATTTAGTATAAGATATTAACTATTCTTTATGACAACTAATAAGATTTTTTATTACCAGTTATAAAAGTTTTATTAAGCACATTATTAATAACATCTTGTATTTATTCTGGTAACATACCATAAATATATAATTTTTATTTCAAGAATAATAATTTTTTGAACGAATAGTTGAATTTTGAGTTGATTGAATTGTATTTTTTCTTTCACGAGGAATACTTTGATGTTTGAAAATTCTTAAAAGTTAATCAGTTTAAAATATCTATGATGGTTTATGTAAGCTTTTAGTTTGCCTAGACTCCAGACCAATATTTGCACAATAGATAATTTAATGGATTCTAAAGATGAATCCAATAACAATGCATCAGCAATTTAATTTTCAGACTTCGCCTTCAACGCTGTATTTTTTTTTTTATACATAATGATCAGTTTTATAAAATTTAAATTCTTAACAAGCGATAAACATCTTTTGATAGTAATCAAATTATTCATATACGCAAAACAAAGTTATTTAGAAATAACATTGTTAAGAATTTTCGAATGGTTTGTATTTTTAAAATACAAATTTTTAATTCCACAAAAACTGATAAATTGCGTTTGTTTATTCTCATCGTCAAGACGAAACTTGTCTACAAACAACTTTTGATTAAAGCAATTATATATTTAAAATGTGTAAATAGAACTTTTAAAATGTGTTCTATTGTATAACACCCCTAAGTTGTAAGATTATTTTTTAGGTAAAATTAAATCAATGAAATCACGAATCTTTTAATTTTTTAATAGTTTTTATTAAAAAAAACATATTTTGAATAACTCAAAAACCATTTAAAATTAGTATATTAAAAAAAACGATGAAAGAGAAAAATGATTTCAATAAGATTTATTGTGCTAATTTACATAAACATAAATATATTATAGAAACAAAAAGAATATAAAAATTATTTTTTTCAAACATTTTTTTTTCTATAACACAATGTATACAATTTAATACAATTTTTATCAAAATGTAAATATAAAAGATGTAATAGGCAAATTCCGAACGAGTATCTAAATTAAGACTTAAAGTTTGGAAATGGGGGAACATGTGAAATTTTGTGACAGGAAAAAGATTTTCACCACATTGATTTTATTGGTATTTCTTAAATAACTAAATTTAGTTAAAAAACTTAGTAATTAATATATAAAAATACATTTAAAACTTCGCACATTTAAATATCCTGGTGAAAAATATACTGTGTGTTATATATCTTTTTTCCTTTCCACAGTCGATATAATTATAAGATGAATGATTTAGAATTTTTAAATAATTAAACTGAATAAAGTTGGTCTCACGTGTTTAATGTTTTATGAAAAAAATCAACGAAAAATATTAGCAATTAGAATATTAATATATCAAAATAAAATTTATCGCTCGGTAGTAAGAAAATAAGACAAAAATAAAAATATAATCATATCATAAGTACATATTTCTTTATAAGAATTGCTCATTTTATATAAGATTTTGATGAAAAAAGCTCTTGTATCAAAAAAATACACATATATTTTAGAATCCCAGAAGTAATATTGAATCCCGTTAGTATCCAGAGATTAAATCAATACATATAAGACACTCAGTGGTGAGTCTCTCAAATATGACATGACATAGCTTCTTATCAATCATTTGTTTGACTTATTTTTTTCCAAATGACTAGCTTTCATACGATTTTTCAACATATTTCATGGAAAAAAATAAGGAAAATATTTATTTCATCGACTCCCTCTTGGGAAAATATTTTTTCGATATTAGAAAAACTTCCGAATTCTGACGTTTAAATACGTTATGTTACTTTTTGTTTTTTGTTATCTATCGATATTTCAGTAAACTTTTTAATATGCAATATAAAAGAATATAATTATGAAACAGCTAAAACCACTGTAATTATATTTTTTAAATTTTATTCAGACATTGCTCCAGCCTTTTTCTGTACTAGATAATGTATTTTTTAAAATATAGTATTTCAAACTGTTATGATCCAAAATAATAAATTTGGAGCAAAGTTTATTTGAAAGATAACATAAAAAAAATGCTCAAACGTACCACCTGAAACTTGCTTGATACTTAAGATTTGAATAACTAGTAATTTTCAAGGAGTTATTTAAATACGGATTACTATCAGAAAATTACTCGTGCTAATTAAAAAGAACTTAAATGTCCAGAAAGGTGTACTTTTATTCTTACAAAACTATTTTACAAGTTATACAAAGTAAAAACAATATTATTAGACAGTAACTGACTCATTAAAAGGCTTTTTATACCTTAAAATCTAAACGTATCCCCTAAATAATGTGATTTAACGTGAGGTAATATGTTTACTGTAAAAAAAAACTTATTATTAGCAATTATTTAATATCCCAAAATTTCATGACCAAGAGTAATAAACAAACATAATTTAATTTATAAGCAAGATCATATCACTTTCTTAATTTTTTTTGAATATCCTGCTGGTATAATAAGCAAATATATCAAATATAGATTTAAAATTGCAGAAAATTAATCAACTATAAATGATTACACTTCGAGAATATTCATATTTTAATACACATTTTAATGAAAATCTAAATTATTCAATTTTATTCAATTAATTGTTAGAAAAAAACGGCTAATCTTATTATTTATCTTAATATCTTAAATTATCTTTGAAATAAATAAAATGATAGATTAAATTTAAAGTTTATCTCTCGATTTAAAAATAAACCAAAATTGACAGTATTTGCACGGAAAGTTTTGTCATCTGCTAACAAGTTTAGTCATTAGATTTTAAGTCGTGTTTTATAGTGATAAATTAATAATGGGACACTTAAAAACTTGTCCTATTTAATACGTTATTTTGTATGCATTTCGGAATGAAAATATATTAAATAAATTAAAGGATTATAAGAAGAAATATTATTACCGAGTGTACTGTGTGAAAACAAATTTTGATGACAACTGGAAATGGCTAGGAGATGTGATGTTTGGTGTATTAAGTTGCATACATTTTCCTTATATTTAGAATAAAAACATTTTGAAAAATTGAGAGTAACATCTTTTTTCTTTCCACAGTCAATATAATATACTGTATTCATCATTAATTAAATATATTATATGTAACTGTATTGTGTTATCTACTAAAGTACTGTAAAGAAAATTGAATTAATTGAGTATTTAAAATAAATATTTTCAAGAGCCTTATGTTTGAATATCTATATGCAATTTTCCCGGTGTTCAAGATATTGGCACATATTCAGGAAATGCAAGCTCAATTCCTGCTGGATTTTCAAAAATCCTAAAATGCAGGACTGTATACTCATTGTACTCAACAATTTTTTGATAATCATTTCTCGTAAAAAATAATTTATCAAAACACAGTTGTTTTATCACTGTGGAGATCCATGTACTGCACTTTCGGAGTGGAAATTGTCATACTGTATAGATTCAAATGATCTACTTTCAGATTAAACATGGTAAAAAATGCAATATTGTATTTTAAGCTTAGATTTTTTTTTAAATCTGAGTAAGTAATAATTATCTTAATGTTTTTTTCCAAGTGCGTCGTTAGAAACTTTATGTTTAATATTTATTAGTAAATTTTCAATTACAATGAAAGAAACAATAATATTTACTAATTGGAATCATCAAAAAGATTTCCAGCTTTGTGAATAGTGAACTTTCATATAAATTATTTGTATATCTCAGAAACGGAACGTGCTTTATTTCAAATAATTTCACTAGACCATATAATCTAAGCGAACATTTAATGAATAAAGCTTTGCTCGAAGCTTTTGAACAGCGTTTCAAAAATACCTTATTTCTTAAAGTCATCTTTTAGTGTAATATTAAAGGTGCAAATAAATAGATATTAAATATATTTGTAATCTTATTTATTTTCAAATATGTTCTATTCATAATATTTTAACAGTATATATGCACAATTTCTATTTCAAGACTATAAATAAGAAAATCTCCCAAGTATGTTTTAAAAATAAAGGAAAAAATTACAAACACAATTCTGAACAATTATTTTTACTTTTAGACATTTCATTTATAGATCCAATTACATACGAGTATATCGATATGATTAATTTTATACTTCAGTACCACAAAGGTTCACGCGAGTATTCTAATTTGTTGGTTGAAATAGAAGAACTACTTAAGTCAGTTTGACCATTTTTCGTACTGGCTGACCATTGTGTATTTGCTCAGTGGTATGAAATCAGGGCTTCATATTTAAGTGGCTTAGTCGGTTAGAATATTATGACAGTTTTAAAAAACCGCACCTTAAATACTTTTAATTCTATGTTTGGTACGCTTCATGTTCAATACTACCCGGTATACAACCGTATATCAAGTATATAAAGAAAGGAAAATGGTCGAAGTGAAATTAAGTGTAATACTAAAGCGGTGTTGTTTTTAATTTATTTAATTTCTTACAGTGTAATTGCGACAAATTCGCTTATAACTGATCACAAACTATAAACCAATAAATATTTTAAAAAGTTCAAAACAGGATAATGTATTTTTATTTATTTTTAGCTTTTAGTACACTAAGGTAGTGTCGTTCATTATATTTGAATTATTTACAAAAAATGATTATAGCTCAACTACAAAAACACGGTATTTTGTATAAATTGTCAGTCAGTTTAAATTAGAACCAAGCAAGAATATTCATCAAAAATATCTAGATTCAAAATACTTAGATTGGCTTCTAAAAATACAAGACAAAAGTTGATTTTTATAACATGATATGAAATCATAAACGCTTGAAATATTTAGCTTATGAAGGGTTCAATTTATAAAAAAAAGTCTAAAACATTTGAAAAATACTGTAAAAATGACTTCTTTAGAAAAGAAAGTCTAAAACATTCAATAACGCTGCAAAAATGAGTTCTTCAAAAGAAAATTATGAATAAATTATGTTTCTTAATGTTAAAATAATGATCACTTATTTCTCAATAATATTGAGAATTTTTCTTATTTTCTAAAATTAACTTTAAAAATGTTTGATATGCATATGGTGTCATATAATTTAGAAAATTTGTTCATAGGAAAAATTTAGATTTTTTTATTTAAAAATGTTTTTTCATAAATTTAATCATACTTGATAAGCCTAAAATGTTTTTTCATAACTTTAAAAATAGAAATATGATAAAAAACATGAATTCAGTGTGAAAATTTAAAAAATAATTGACAAATTGATATAAAAGTAACATTTTTCCATATCATAATATTAAATTCTTATATTAAGTCGTCTGTGAAGAAGTGTCTATTGAATTTTTTGGTATTTTTATTTTTCAATTTAAAATGATCAAATAACCCAGCTTCTTGTAAACATCAAGTAATTTATTCACTAAATGCATCAATTTATTTTCACACAAAGAGTTCGATTCAACAGTGCATACTATCTTAAATAGTATTTGATTCATAGTATTTTTATTTTGACGTCATTTTTAAACTAGATATCTATTTATATACAAACTAAAAGCATTTAATTCTTTTTATACAGGTTAAGAGCAACGTCCCTTTGCACGTCTTAAAATATGAGATTAAAAAACGTTTAAATCATTTTTAAAAGTAAAATAATTTTGTTGCAGAAAGCTTCACATAAAATGATCGTCTTCCGGAGTAGACATGGAAAAAAGTATGTAAGTATAGTTTTAAAAATGAATTTCATTAATATGACACTTCAAGTAACCCATTTTAATTGGTAAATTTGTTCGGATAAGAAAACTCTAATAATAAGAATAGCATTGTGTGTTTATATGAATATTAAAATATACCTGAGTTTCTTGCATTAAAAGCATCTGGTGATTTTTATTTACGAGGATCGTAGTTAATCTATGAACCTGGACTACTGTTTTCTGTATAATATAGAAAGGAGCAAATCAGAAAGTGACTTTTAACCAGTAGCGTACGAGTGAAAGGTACAATTTTCAAAATTTCTCAAAGAAAAATAAATATTTCACGAATATAAATAATTAAAATATTAATACGACACATTAAAAAGAAAATATAAGCTATTAGTCCAGTAAAATTAGATATTGACCTTCTTAGAAATACCGAGAAAGATAAATTTTGGTATGGGTCTTAATACTAAAATTTCAAACAACACATTAAAAGTTCTTATCGTAATATTTAATGCCAAAATTATAGCTGAATATTTTATCTTTTATTCATAATGGTAGCCGTTTTAAATATTATTCGACTAACATAGTTGTATTTTTTGGATTTATAGTAAAATTGTAAATCTCTGTCTGGTTTTATAACTATATTGTGTCAATAATTATACAAAATTGTACGCCTATTTTGAAAAAAGTAGGTTATATTTAGGAAATAAAAAATGGTCTTATATGAATTCCTCGGTCAGATGCGCAAATGCTTTCAATTTCAATTATACAATTTATAAAAATTAATTTATCATTCGATTTATAAACGCAGTATTTAGACTCTTATACAGGATTAAACACGACAAATATATACTCACATGTATAGTATAAAACAGATTATGAAAAGCAAAACGTATATTTTTCGATGCCAAAAATCTTTTCCAACAATAAAGTAAGACTTTTGTTTACACAAAAAGTAATTAACCTTTCAGGCTTGAATCAATGAAACTAACAACTAAAAGAAACACAATCGTTTATTACTATGATTATAACGTTGAGTTTTTTTTCTAAAATACATATGATGTAATAAAAATAAACTTACTTAGTAATTCGGTAAAAATAAATTGGATAAATTTAGGCAGTCGTGTAATTACTAATTTCATTTTAAAGTAAAAATTATAACTTTAATATTAATATAGAAATATAATAAATGTAAAGTTAGTCTATTATGAGATTACATTTTAGCTCAAAACGTAGCTAAAAACCTTGAATCATCTTTATGTCTATCAATTTTTGATATAAATCACTATTGGAAGCTTTTGACAATGCTTATTTTGTGAGAGATTTTCAAGACATTTTATTGTTGTCTGGATATATTAGAAGTATTAAAGCGAATAGCGTTCACATTCGAATCACGTTAAGGGGATTTGTGTCTAACAAATCACTTATAATAAATAAACAGTGATTGAAAATTTATTTCGTAAGGCATATAAAAATTTAAATTTGTAAAGTTTGTATTGTGCGTAAAACTATGGAAAAAGTTTTTACTATTATATATATATTTATATGCCATGTTCGCTCCCGAAGTGGAGCATATGGATCTCGGCAATGCGAAGACGACTTGACAGATTATTTTTCACGAGAATCGTTTGTCAGACAA
>JAGVSQ010005166.1:0-18132 GCA_022683975.1 Rhyacophila evoluta
ATTATTTTTCACGAGAATTGTTTGTCAGACAATTACTCAACCCAATAAGCATCCACAGCCCTGCATTTTTCAGATTTTTAAAATTCGACAGATGGGGATTCAAACCCGCATTTCCCGGATCGCTAGGCGCGCACGCTACGAACTACGCTACCGGGAAGATATATATTATTAACGGAAAACCAAATTTTAAAGGGCTTAATTTGAAAAGAACTTAAAACATAAACAAAAAAAATTAAACTCATCTAAATTAAATAATTTGTACAGATAGACCGCACGATAAACAGAATCATGAAACATCACATTTGTTGTGCGATGGGGTATTCCGAAGTTTAAAGAATTGTAAATGACGTCAGTGCGGACATGTAATTGAATATTTATTAGTGTATGAGGATAGATATACAAACGAATAAGTAGAAATAATGTTGCGTAAGACGAATCTCTCGTGAGGTGAACACCAATTTTTCGACACATTTGTTTTATATCATGTTCGTTGCGAATGAGGAGGATTTAGATTTTTACAATGTGATGATTTTCGTGTAATTTAGATCATTTTCATTTTCTGTCAGCAGACCAATCCTTTAGGCATCCGGATCCATAATATGTAGCTGTGGAATTTGAAGCAGTGATCTCTGGCACTGAACTCGTTCGATCTGCCGCTATTGACACCACGTTTTTTTTATGGTAAAATTTCAATCTGAAATTTAAATAAAAATTTCAATTGTTCAGTGTAATTTTTAAAATACTAAATGTTAAATAATAATACTAAATTAAAAACGTATAAGATTGGAAAGCTTCTGTTTGATTAGCATAGAGACCGGCACTTTTGAAGCCTTTCCTTGCAGATTAGAGTAATTTACATTAAAACGTTCGTATATAATATGTAAATATACGTGCACTTCCCGCTATACAGAAAAATACATTTTATACTTAGAATTCGTACTAAAATGATAAATAAAGTTTGACCTAATAACTTTAAAAGCATTTTAATGCGTTTACTTTACAACCTTCAAAGCTTTTACACTGTCACGTGAGATAAAATGAGATGTTGATTTACCTCATTTTAAACCTTTTTATAAATAAAAACATTTTTGTTTAACTATAAATTAAGCTAGTCTTTCCAACAATCGTAATCTCTCAGTGTACGCCTAGCATTCGGGGAAGCCAGGTTTGATTCTTACATCAGCTGAATTTTAAATAATCGAAAAATACAGAACTTGATGACCACTGGGTTAGGCAATCGTCTTACAACCAAATCTCGGGAAGACACCATATATATACTCCATATTCAGATTGGACATCATTCACTCTACGTAGATCCATATGCTCCACCTTCGTATTCCCTGCATGCGAGGCGTGCACGTTAACCTCTCTGCTACCGACTTATAAATATAATATGATATATATAAAGGAAGTACAATCAATTCAGTTAGTTAACATATAGTTTTACTTTCTGTATGCCTCACATATTAATACATCATTATATAATGTAACCTCGAACGATTTCGATGTATTTTATTGACGCGTTCGTCTATTGTGACAATATTTCGATAATGACATACAGAATCACAATGTCATAATAATTCGTCACCATTATGTTTTATTGTCAACCAGTACGTGTTCAACATATTAAATATAATTTTCTAATGCAACGATGCATATATAAGTGTTACATTTTCAACAAAACTGTAAATACACGTCCACAATTACTTACATAAAATAAACATGGCTTGATCACAACGGATTTTTAAATAATGTCTTTTGCAAATCGTATAAGTCCAATTGTCACATAAGTTTTGGTGTTGTATTGGTAAATTTGTGTCTGACGTATCTTGAGATTGATTGCTATTTTGGAAACTCTATTTATTGTAGGCTGTTGAAAAGGTGTCACTTGAAAAAAAGTAATTAAGTATTAGCTTTCAATTTTGCAATAAAAAAAGCTCAGCACTAAATTGGAAATTTTGCTATTGACGAGTTTTCTGGTGAGATCAAAAAAAGCTTTGACGTATTACATACCTGACGAGCATCACTTTGATGTACGAATAATTAATATTGATGAATAAATCAGGATTTTTTTTAGTTCGCACCGTACAGTGCCAAACGAATCGATCCTAGTTTCCAAGCATCCAGTTAAAAAATTACATGTTTTAAATTTATATTTTACAAAATCTGCCCAAGAAATTATTGTGAATAGCTATAAAAATCATTTAACTATGTATTGAAAGTTAAATAATATAAGATAAGTTCAAGCAGTGAACAATAGTGGCTGAAACAGAGAGACGACATTCCAAAGCAAATATCGTTAATACACTGAACGACTATGTCTAACTAATAAGTCTCCCCCTATTCCTCTCTGAGTTGTAATAATATTATTAAAATGAGTGATCTGCAGTGCCTGACATACGTTGAAATATCATGCAATACACACACGCACATGCCAGTTCTAGATTTAATACAAAATAATCATTTCTGTCGATATTCATCAATATTTTTATTTCCTAGTGACTTAATTAATTAAATAAAAACATAGAAATTTTCATGAGAAATATTTAAAGTGTGAAGATCTTTCAATCATTTCATTTGGAGAAATAAAAAAATAAATAAGTACTTGTCACTCACTATCTATTACAGGGTAGTGAGAGTTTTTTAAAAGTTCTCTCATCCACTGGGCAAATGCGAAGAAAGATTTTCAATTTCAAATTAATTTAACATTAAAATCAATTTTCATAAAGCCTCAGTGCGTAGGATAATATTAATTGGGTGTATGTAAATTCTGGTTTATTACATTTACACACTCGCTTGTAAAATATGATGTATTATCTTATTTAATAAATGGACGGCAGATGTTTTCGTAGCAAAACCCTGTTTGTGTTTGATATTAGTTAAGAACATTAAATTTTCTTCCACATTATTCAGATCTAGTCAGTGGAAGTAATTGATGAATTAATGAAGTTACATTATAACTTTGGAAAACTCTGACCACGTCCGGAAATTTAGTTTGCTCCAGGGCAACAGATGGCAGTGGGCGCACAGTGCCCGTGTTTGGTTTCCGCTACGATGCGTCCATTTTGATTCACAATGGCAGACATATTATTATTGAAAAAGTATTAAGAAAATAGTATATTTCGGGGAAGATATCATACTGTTATTATTTTAATATATTGGTCCGTTTCCATGACAACAGACAACAAACAACAAACTAGAATTTTGAGCAGCAGTTGTTTTGTATTCCAAATTACAGAATTTGATAAGAATGATGCCAATAATTAGGTAATAATAATCATGATAATACGAAGAGAAGTGATTATATTCAACGAAATCGTTTTATGTATTTGTGGCAAATGCTAGAAGTTCCTATTTCATATATTAACCACTTTAATTAGGATCAGAAAGTACTTAAAAATGTTTATTTTTTAAATATATATGGCCGGGGTGAACAACCACATAAGTCACAAAATTATTTTTTTGTTTCATCGCTGATTCTAAAAGTCGGTGTAATTCTGCACATTTCTGTGAAATCACATAAGTCATGTGCCGTTTGAAAAGTGTTTTATTATTAATAAACTCATCACAAACAATTCACATAAACGGACATTATATTTTCGGTTAGCGTAGGTGGTAGCGTGCGCGCCTAGCAATCCGGGGAATGCGAGTTCGATTCCCCATCTGGTCAGATTTAAAAAATATGAAAATGCAGTACTGGATGCCCATTGGGTTGAGCAATTGTCTGACAAGCGATTCTCGTGAAAAATAATCTGTCAAGATGTTTTCAAATTACGGAGGTCCATATACTCCACTTTCGGAGTGGATGTCTTCACATTGTGTGGATCCATATGCTACATTTTGGGAGCGAACATGGTATAAATAAATATTTTAATTTCTTCTTAAAGCATGCCTGGTATTATTTCAAGTTCGTCGAATATAGGCGAAAAGTGGATGGAAATATATTTTGATCTAATTTTAACATTTATCATATATTAAAAAAAAGCAGTGTTATTTTCTGACTTATGTGGTTGTTATGTGTGTCTCCGGTCATATATATAATACCGAGAGGCATACCATACACACTTCGGAACCAAAAGTTGTAAGTTCGAATCCAGCAGCTACAATGATGCATCGAAATTAAAATATAACTAAATGGCCAATCGAATCGAGGAATTGGCTTATAACTAAATCTAGTGGGACAAAACAATCAAACTTTCTTGACAGTGCGGGGACCATGTCCTCCACATCTCAAATGTGAATCTTCGTACCGGTGAGATATGTATACTAAATTTTTTGGTATGACATGATAAAATCCATACGTATATAAGACACACCTACAGACCACTATCAATAATATTATTTAATAAATGAAAAAAACAAAAGAGAAATTATTTATTACGCGAGTAATTTCAGCTCGTATACGTCTACTTATAAACATTTTTTTTGGGTATAGATAGATAAGGTTTTTCACCTCTTAGAGGCGTTTATCGTTTTTACAATTTATTTTTCCTTATAAATAATTACCTGTTACCACATAAAATGAGATAAAAAGTTTTTTTTTCGAAAGAGCTAAAACATTCTTGAATTATTTGAATAAAAGATGTAAATTTGTTCAAGGAATGCGACCGAAGAATTTCGTGAGTTTTGCACGAGAACTGAGAAAGAAAATAAAAATAAATAATGCCCGTTTCTTTGAAACAACTTTTCCGTTTAGTCTACCAACAACTAACAACGTAAAAATCAGAAATACACAACCATCGGCAAATTAAATTTTTTAATCTAATGATTGACAAAATATTTTGCCAAAATTCAATCTAACTAGATATTCATATATTTTTTTCCTTGCTAACAAGTGTTTATAATTTTTTGTGTTGGTGGCTGAGTCCATTTAGGAACGGTGGTTGTAGGCTTATATTGGATACCTGATTTTTTCAATGATTGGAAGACGACTGATTCTCATTAAAAAATAATAGACAATAACAGAGTTAAATATATTAGAAATTCTATATTAAATAGAAATAAGGAAAAATTGAATAAATTAAAAAATGTATAGAAAACAAAGCGAATATTATCAAAGTTTCAGTAAACATAAGTCAACATAAAATGAGAATTAAAAAAAATATTAGGTGAATTTATTAAATAACATCCCCTTCTTCTCATACCATGTTCGCTCTCAAAATGGAGCATATTGATCTACACAGTGTGAAGATATCCACTCCTAAAGTGGAGTATATGAATTTCCCCAATGTGAAGACGTTTTGACATCTAGTCCTGTATTTTTAATATTTTTAAATCCGGCAGGTGAGGAATCGCACTCAAATCCTCCCGATTGCTAGGCGTAAATGCTTCCAACTATGCTACCGGGGAGACTAAATAACATCTATTCATACTTAATATCAATCAGGCGGAAAATGTCAGTAAACGATGTATTTTCGTTAAACATTACCACTAACCTCCTGATTGGCATCACTACTGCCAGGTTAGTACTACACTTTGGAATTGAAAACACAGTAAATGTTATCGATTAATCAGGTAGTTATTCGGGACGCAGACCAATACTAGCTAGAATATCAGAATTCTCAATTAGACCACGCATAAGTCGAAAAAATTCGTGACAAAAAAATATTTATATAATATTACAGTAAAATGCATGCCTAAAAGAAAATTGCTTCAATACGGATATGGATGGTATTTTTATTGGATACAAATGCCTCAGATTAGAAAATTACACGCGAAAAAAAATATAAATCCGTCTTATGAATTATAATAGTCAACAAATATAATGTACGGCATATTATTATAAATTTAATATGCCAATTGTCAAGTGTTATCAACCGCTGTAACCATAAAAGCTCCCAGCAATTTGCTTTGCCCGGTCCGTAAGCAATTGTGTAATCTTTCTGATGCATGCTAACTCCAGTTTAACTTGCCTCCACGTACCCACGTAGATACTTGCACCTAAAAATTCATTTTTAACGGTGTGCGAATACATTCCACAAAAGCTCATAATAGTCGTTTGCCTTTATGCGATAATGTTACCGTTGCGAGCTTTTTCGATTCGGAATAAATCCGACTGAAACTTGTGAATCGAAACGTTTTGTTATATTTTTATTGAAAAGCTTTGAATTTGAAATAGGATATAATATACCGTTTATTTGTATAGAAAATACTGTGTACATAACGACTGTGAAAAGGAAAAAGGACATGAGCCACATATAACAAGTTTTACAGGAGGCACAAAAAACATTGAACAGATTAAAACACGTATTTTATTTACTCAATATGATATTAATTTAATAAGTTATTTAAAAACAACCAATAAAGTTGATTAGGTAGAAGCTTTTTATCTTGGTCGCAAACAGGCTATCCCCTTTGAAACTTAAAAAGCTAAATTTAGACTAATAATTCGACATTTTCAGCTTACATCCTTTTGATAAACCGTGTATAAAGTTGTATTACGTTTTTTTTCGTTTCCACGGTTGATATTCTTATAAAAACACGTTTTTTTATTTATTTTTGGTGACGAAAGATGCTTTCTTTAAAAATATCTGCTCCAATACTAGAGCATATTGATATTAATAACACGGAGACAGCCTGGAGATTAAATATCAGTCAGTAGCGCATTCCTTTGAATGTCCAGTTTTTAAATGAGTATTTCGCAATCCCTCGTAAACCATACGACATACATTGTACAGAAGATGAAAATAAATATCTTTGAACACTATTATTACATCGAATTTCATATTTTAAAATATTACTAGTGAAATAACTAACTAATGCTGACGTCATAAAATATGGAACTTGATTTGATGATTTTGACTATAAAGAGTTCATTTCATCTCTTATATTATTTTACTGTATGCTATACAAGGTATTGCTTTGTCATGAGCGATTTTTATTCATTTTTTCTCCAACTGTAAAGTGGGTTTAATACATTCAGTACTTCATGATTGTTTTTTTTGTCAACCAAAGATTCAACTATAATTGTGATTAATTTCATAATTTGCCTATATTTCTAGTATCAGCTATTTTTATCAATTAGATTTTGCATATATTATATTTACCTTATCTGTTTGTATGAAGGTAAAAATAGCTTTGTAGTACGCAAACCATTTCGATATAGCTATTATAATAATAAGATAATCTTGACACATTTATTTCCATTCGTGAGATATTTTTATGCTTTTCATTTAAATAGTGTACATTGATAATACATATATTGATTTTAAGCAGTCATGGAACTGGGATATATGATCTCTAAAGCGAGCAACATGTGCGGTGTTTTGCGAATTGCATTTATCATCAAAGCTTTCATCTCATAGACAAAGAGAATAATCCAACAATGAAAATCAATGAAAACAGGCGTAACACAATATGCAATATGTTATTAATATAAAACCAGTAACATAATCCATATTATCTATTTTATAGTATAACAATAATTAAACGAAAAAATATTTAACCTCATTAAAAATCATAAATGTTTTGATAATTTCATATTTTATATAATAAATGATAAAATTTCAAGTTATGAATTTAGAATATTAACGGTACGACAAAAAAACGAACTGATTGATTTTGTACACGTCTGCTTTAAAAGTGTAGCATATTGATAGGCACAATATGACAATATCCACAACATAGATGTAGTATATGTGTCTCCGCAACGCAAAGACATATTTTGAATTATTTTTCACGAGCATTAAAACCCATTGGGCATTCAGTTATACATTTTTTATTCATAAAAATACCGGCAGATATTGGAGTCGAGCCGCAATCTCCGGTTCCAAAGCGTTTACCTTAACCTGCTGCCATTTATAAAACAAATAAAGATTAATATTAAATACAATAAATTAAACTGAAATAAAATCTAGATATTAATTTATATAAAAATATAAATAACGCCTTTCATATCTAAATTGGGTGTTTTCTCGTAAGACATTTTTCTCCACTTTTCTTACTACCTATTGAATAACGCAAAGTATTTAGATTAATAATATAGAAAACAAATTTTATTAGAACTTTCTGTTTATAAATCAGAATGGATAGTCAGTGTTACATCAAATTCTTCACAGATTGTTTTACACGAAGAAAATAAACTTGAAGAAGTCATTCGAGTCTGTCTTTGAAACAAAATACTTCCGTTTATTTTGGCGATCTGAGAAGCAAATAAGTCGAGAGTCTCGAAAGCACAATGCATTCCAAAAAGAGTTGTGGTTCGCAAGCTTCTAGTTAAAGAGGTCAAACAAAACACTCGGTATGTGCATTTTCTCTTCGAGCTTTGTGTAAAGAAGAAAGACACGCAGTAGTGTGCTTAGCGAGTCAAAAAAATATCTCTTCTCTCTATTATTAAAAGCCATTTCACCTCCTGGAGAGATCCAAGATTATTACAAAAGGGCGCCTAAAATATATTTTATCTTTATTTATATTTTGAATTTTAATATTAATACAGGTTTCAAATACAATTTGATTCATTATCAAATCACTTTGATTATTACAACAGTTTCAATTCAATTTTCACGTGGTTTGAATATTTACTTATACAGAACTGTAGGACATCTTTAAAATTTTACAGGCCATTTATTTTTCCATGTCCTGTTCGAAAGCATATACGTTTTGAAAAAATGAGTATATTAATCATCGTAATGTGAAGACTATTTATTTTATGAGAATTAACCATCAGCAAATTGCTCAACCTTATTGGTTCTCCAGTCATATATGCATTTTTGATTTCATTAGAAGAAATTAGTATCTGAAAGATTTTAACCTTCAAAAATTAACTAGAGAAGCTCGTCTGCTTACCTCTCGGTCACCGGAGTGATACGTGTATTTTATATGTATACTTATGATTTACGATGGAACAACTGTTTGGAAGTTTAGATGCCTGAATATTCTATAAAATTCATAATTATCTATTGCTAACTGAATCATCAGCATTACACATCTTAATATGTCACTTCAAGCTATTTTTTTCATATTTCAGTGGTATTGGAATGAGATAACGTAGGCATTATTATTTTCATAATATTTCATTTCCTGTTTCATGAAAGTTATGAACAGTGACGCCACTGTTAGATGACCAAAGCCAAATAACGAGGACAGAAACCTCCCCTCTGTGGTATGAAAACCTCCAAACTTTGAGGGTGGAAAGCGGTGGCAACAGGTTTTCTGGCAAGGCCTGAATATATATCAGTGATGAGCATTTCAAAGTTGTTCTTTATTTTAACTGGTTCGCTGAAAGACACTGAAAATTAAATGTATCTAACTTACTAACAATTATGAAACTACAATCTTCATCACCATTCAATTTATTATATTTTTTAAAAATAACTATGTCCATCTTGGCATATGTCACATGTTCAAACATTGTAACTGACTTAAATAGTTAAAAAAATAAGATACATGACTGAATATCCATGCGATTAAATGATTGGCTAATGAATTCCGCAAGATAATCTTAAGCTGAACTACGTATTCTTCATGCTTAGGCCGGCGCTACGATACCAGAGCGACGGCGGCAAAGAGACGAAAAAA
The DNA here is from genome assembly GCA_022683975.1 of Rhyacophila evoluta. Classification (NCBI taxonomy): domain Eukaryota; kingdom Metazoa; phylum Arthropoda; class Insecta; order Trichoptera; family Rhyacophilidae; genus Rhyacophila; species Rhyacophila evoluta. The sequence goes on from JAGVSQ010005166.1 coordinate 9,517, forward strand.
GAGATGCAACATAGTAATAAATATGTGTGTGAGCAAGTGAGCAAGTTCGACAGCGCGAAAACACGTTGTCGTCACAATAACTTGGTCACTTACTCACTCACGTATTTATAGCTACTTTGCACATCTGCTGCCGTCGTTTTGCCGCCGTCGCTTTATCGCCGTGGCATATATCGTAGCCTTACTGTATTTCAGATAAGATACTATCGTATGAACACAATGAATTTTGTCGAGCTATGAGATGTTGATAACGACTTAAGAAAATGCGTCAACCTCGGCTTAGAGATTTTCAATGGACCCTCATCGTGGTGATATATTTAATCAGTGAATACAGATTAAAAAGTAAATGTTCGTTAAAATATATGTATAATAGAGCAAATTGGTTACCATATTTTAAAATTAATTATGAGTGAACGAATGTCTGAAAATTCTACTGAAAAAAGTCTGTTCACGCTGTGGGGATATACTAACTATATACTCAAATTCTGGAGTGAATATTACTGTATAGATTAATATGCCATACTTTTGGATTTAATATGGTAAGAATTTTTATATAGAATAGTTACGTAAAAAAGTTATCGGCTTTATCAACCGGTTCTTTTGAAACGATTATTTCCTTGCAGGACATCTCTATTACCATACAATATACACGATACAGCTCACGGAAAATTACATTTCAATTTTTAGTTACCACTGATGTATTATGTAATCAATTGAAGCCTCTGAACATCATATATCATTTCTATTGGTCGATAATATTTACAGAATAAAAAATATTTAGGAAATTAAATTCCAAATACGTTATTATTGGAGTTCGAATACTTAGAAATATTCCAATAACAACGTTTAGAAATTTGAATAATTGCTTGAATATATACTTTTTTTACTAAGACTAAAGTGCTTTCTTTCCCATGTTAAAAACGTGGTACTTTAAACTGCTATAATAATTTGATTATGATTTATTGGTATTCATCAGTTTGACTTTTGAAATCAAGCGTGTGTAATTTGTATTAAGAACATTTATTAGACTAAGAATATAATGGTTTTATATACTGGTATAAAATAATCATATTATACTGTAAAATTGGCTAACATTATTTTTATATGCCTCTAAACACGTGACTGCTTTCATCCGAATAAACATTTCGACATGCGTGGTCTTATTGATAACGCTGCCGCTCTGGCTAATATTGGTCTGTACGTCTCTGATAACTAGCAAAGAAATTGAGAAAATCAGCTGTTTTTTCATTCCTAAATGCAGGAATATCCTGCCAGTAGTCATGCCAATGCGAAGAGCAATGGTGATGTTTAACGAGATTGCCTCGGATATTGATATCTCCACCTATGTGAGAGTGAGGTTAGATCGATGATATTATACACATTATTACAATATGGTCTCTCTAACTTACTTGATAGACACTCTTCTTCCTTCTGTATATATTTTTGTAATTCTTTCTTCATTCTTTTTTACATTCAAAAATGTTTTTAATATTTTTGTTATGATCATATGTATATCGTGTTGTTAATGTGTTAAACTTATAATTTGTAATGTTACAACATGTTTAAATTCACGAAATTTTAATGTGAATAACATGAAAAGATAAAAAAATCTTTTTTTTCTTTCTGTAATTCTTAAATGACACATTTAGAATATGTTCTGAGAGCTGACAAGGACGAGCGTGTCTTTTATCGTGAAATTTCTTCAGTTTTCTTTGGTTTATAACTTGTACTTGACATGAAGAGTTTATTATTACGTTTTGTTTTATCCCTAAAAATTGTCCACCTAATCAATTGACATGTATAATTATTATAAAAAAATCTAGTCATCCAATTGAAAATATTAAATATTGATAAATTTAATATTTTCGACTGATGGTGCTTGATGGAAATTGATTTTAAATTCTGAATTGTTTAAAACTGGTAAATCACATGTGGAAATGTGTAAATCAAATTTGATAAGATCTGACTATACCAGACTGACTTCCACACGGCTTCTGAAATATCTCACAAATTAGATTGAATATATTCATAATATTTTGTTCGTAGTATGAGCAATTCCGATGAGCTGCGTGGTTCATCGTCCATATGTAGATTAATCATAAATCAGTACTGGAATAATACGCCTTCAGCTTCACTCCAAGCTCTTGTGAAGTCTATGAAAGCAAGCTTTCTGATTTAATTAGATTTTGCATCACACATATCACACTGTGGACGTTGACCAAACAATCCAGTTACACAATCTCGCTAACCGTTAAGGGCTAGAATTCCAATAGTAGGTTATCTGCATGCAGTGTTATTTTAAGGAACAAGCATACTGTCCCCATAAGCAAAATACGCAGCTTATGACAAAAGTTCAATTAAAAAAGAGAGAGTTTATCATATTTATTTCATTACTTCTGCATATGTTTTAATTCAAATGTGAAAAAACAATGAGCCAACGTTTCTAAGTAAAAATACAGCATCTGTTGCCACATACTCTCTGTGTCTTTACTTAGGAATAATATTTTACTGTGTTGTTGCTTCGAAAGAATTCCATTTAGTATATTGCTTCATATTTGTTTTAATTTTATGATTTTTATTATTCTGTTAAGTCCATTTTTTCTTACGGTAGCAGTATATATATATATATATTGTATTTTTTTATGTATTCTTTTGAATCACCATTTAATCTGCCCTTACTGTATCACTGTAAATATGCCCTAAGCAGCTTGCTTAGAGAGACCAATTATTTTAAAGTTTTCTTATTTGAGAGAAATATTTGTACTGTTCATAATCTGTGATACTAAACTTTTATATCAATCCTATTACAAGATTTACCCTGTATTGGATATAAGAATGTATTTTGAGTTTTGGATATTGATAATTAACCACATTTCATGACGTTTAGATGTTGATTTAAAAAAATGAAGTAGCCTTACTTAGTATATAAACATCACAATAAGCCACCAAAAATCCTTATACAGTAATGAAAAAAATATATTTATTAAGCCAGGCTAAATATTTTCCAATATATTTGAAACTGCACTATATTCATGAGCGTTTAAGTTATATTGATTTTAAATCTATCATAAATTGCATACCATATTATTGAATAAAAACAAAGAGCGTGAAGTCAGTAAAGTAAAGAATGTTAGTATTTCTCGAATACAAAAAAAAAACTCTTCGCACAGTTTGCTAGCCTTGTACTGAAATTACACGCACGGAATTTCAAATACAACTAACAAAGAGATTCCGACATAGTCGAACTCTCATACATCGACGGATATTATAGTAAGCTTAAATCATGGTCTGGAATATATTTTAATGCGAACTTTATTACTCTGCTTAACCTAGGATAGATCCAAATTCATCCTATTAAATATACGGTAAGCCCTCGGTATAACGGACCTCGGTACAACGGACTTCAGATATAATGGACAAAATATCCGTAAAGAATCGAAAGTGAAAGCATCGGAAAATGATAAGAAATTGGTTGCCGGTCAAGATGTAGAAATATATGTAGGGTTATGGTTTCTTTTTTTTGTAGTGCAATACAAAATAATGTTGGAAAAGAACTAATCGATGATTCTTTTTTACATCAGTTAAAAGAAACTAAAAGTGATCATATATATAATATTATTTTACAAAGAATTAAGCACATAATTTGGATAATGGATATCTACATCGACGGTAGAGCAAAAAAAGGATACAAGCCTCTTTTTTTTTTTAAATACCTTTATTTTGATAATCACAATATATACTACCTAATACTCACTATATCGAAATGATTTAAGCTGAAAATGCCAAATCAATACCTAAATTCAGCTTTTAAGATGTAACAAAGAACGGTCAGTAAAATTTGCAACTAGGAAAAAGGTTTTCTATCAAATTGATTTCATAGGTTTTTCTTAAATTAATTTCAGATTGGGATTCCAGATACAATATCGGTTTAAATCTCCATGTATTTTATATTTAATATTTTGACTTCGGCCTAAAATCATTAAATAAACGTATTTGCGCCTGCTGTAAAAAATGTTCTGTGTGGATTACGTCCTTTTCCCGTTCCACAGTCGATATGCACAATGTTGTACAATGATATGTGAAATAAAAAATTGCTGAATAAAACGTTTTAACCGGTTAGATATCTTCAGTGTCCTTTTCTTAGTCCTGGAGACCACCATCGCTTCTAAGGTATCTCCAATATCTTCACATGGAGTGATGTAGTAGGTGTAGAGAGTAGGTGGAGATTGATAGTACACAGTTTGAGAATCATTAAATTATTGTAAAGAAAAAAAAATGCCTGTGAGAATATTCTCAAAGGGTAAAACACAAGTTTGACTATTAGCGAACTTGAGTAGTGTAAACAATGTCCTCTTAAAATGCCGACGGCAGTCTTAGCTTAAGTTTAGATGATTTATCTCTAATGAATATGAATCAGACACGTTACGATCATTTGCCATGGAATGGAGCGTCTCGAAAATGTGAATTAACATTACAGTCAAATTAATTAAGGTTTAATTAAGCATTTAGTACTCTATAGTTTACAGTAGCGTACAATATTTCGGCCAGGACACACTAATATAAAACATTATATTAATCATCTCCGCTCCGGAAGTGAAACATATGGATCTCAACAGTGTAAAGGACGAGTTGTTGTAGCGTATATAGATCTCCTCATTTTCGAGACAAAATTTTTGACAGCGTATTTTTACAATGATTTATTGCCAGTCATTGCTAAACCTATTAGGCATTTATTCCTGATTATTTTTGATTTAAAAATAAAGCTGAAGCTGTGGAATTCGGACCCACAATCCCATGCTTCACGCACGCTAACCTCTCGTTTACCCGGGCTACTGAGCTACGGAGAGATAATGTTAAAAAATATTATATTTTTTTTGCAACTTAATAAATTTCACATATGGTTAGATGTTATTATAATTTTCGGTTGAAGTTATATTCATTGGGAGTGGAAGTTCTGTTTTTTACTTATAATATTAACTATGGAAAAAGCTCCATAACATAAATATATACCCTAGATAAAAAATAATTAGCACAATGATACTGTATTTAAAAAAATCTGATATTAAGTCAGGTAAGATTAGATTAGATTAGGTTAGGTCAGTGATTCTCAAAGTGAAAGTCGTGACACCCAAGGAGGCCGCTAAAAATATTTTAGGGGCCACAGAAAAATTGATGAAAGATAATTTATTAATTTGTATTAACAAATAAAAATAAATCTCGTATTAATCAAACTGTTTCAATCCAATTAAACAAAAGAAATATACTCCTTCTGATTTTGTATTAAGCCCCCAATCCTAGGATGTTTTCTACACATACCCATTCTTCGGAGGGTTATTTGAAGTTTTAAATTACAAAAGGGTATTGCGAACCAAAAAAATTGAGAAACACTGGGCTGTGTAATATTAATTAAAAGTTGTCGATTTTCACACGTGGTATCTTTAATCATTGATTGAGGAAAATATGGCCCAGAATCGGTACACTATTAATAAAAAATATTAAATTAATTATCACAATTTCATTTTATACTTCTTTTTGACATAATAATTGTATATGTGATTTTCAAAATTCTGACAATTAAGAAATTTTGAGTTTTAAAATTACCGTATTCGACGAGCGTTATAATTTACATGCTCGTGTATAAATTAATGATAAACGAAATATCTTATGTACGCCACTGGATGAAACAGAATTAATAAATATCCGCGGAATGTGACTGAGGGTGAGAGAAGAGAGGGAAGAGGGGAATTTCGATCTCGAAGCCGGAAAGCGCGCCAAAAGCGGTCCCTCATCAAGATAAAGGTTCGCAGAAATTAATGGTAATGAAGCCGGCGAATAATTCGCAGCGCCGGCCCTGTATGGAAATAGTTCCGCCCTTTTGGCCTATGATCCGATACGGTCCGGCACTGAAAGGGCTGAGGGTGCTTTGAGATTTATCGTACAAACAAAGTATTGTTGATTTACCCAATCAATTGGAAAGATTAAAACAAACTGAGTTTATGTAAAATCACCATAAAAAATTATCATTTCATTCCGCCTTACCTTATATACGGTTTACTGAATAAAAAAATGCTAAATGTTAAATATTGTTTTTGTACCAATTATTCTTTAAGGTATATAGAATATTGCTTATGAGAAAACAATACCTCATATACCATACAGCAAAAAACGCAGAGATGAACAGAATTCTCTAGAGGCAATATCATTAATAGGCCAGTTGCTGGGTAGTTGAAACGTGTATTAATTTCAGGTAAAGGTTTTTTTTTAATCGCTTTAGATATGGTCTAATATGATTATCCTAAGTTTTCCTCGTTCGCCGAGGTGAACTTAGTATTCCAGGTAGATAAAAGTAGCCTAAAATGAGGTATTTTCTAGTTTTTAGAAAATAGCTCAAAAATGACGCTCAAATCGTCCATAAGATCTATTTTTTAATGTCGAAATCAAAAGCTGTAATAATTGTGATTAAACAGTTATATTCATCCCTTGTACAATTTTTGTCATGTGGTATACAAGGAAGCAATACCTTTATGTGCTACGCATTTTGAACTGGTCAATTCAAATCACATGAATTCACAACTATGCTCATTTAGTTGCCAGTGTATTTAATATTGTCTAACAATAGCAGCATCTGCCCATCTTAAGATATTATGAATATTATGAATGGCTTACTACTAGTTATTTAATATTTGCACATACAATAGTTACAGATATTAAACGTGCCTATCATCCATCTGCTTTTTACGCTAACCCGGTCTTAATCGGTGCATCACGGAGCTCTGACATTGAAAAGCGATCCATTATAATTTATTCGATAAGAACATCTTAGAGTTAATGCTCATTATAAAAGACTACGAATGCCATACAACCAATTATATTAAAGTTAAAACATATGTTTTTTTATACCATGATTGCTCCTCAAGTGGAGCATATAGATCAACACAGTATGGAAATATCTACTCCGAAAGTGAAGTATATAGAGCTCCGCAATGTGAAGACGTCTTGACAGATTATTTTACACGAGAATCGTTTGTTGGACAATTGCTTAACCCAATTGCCATCCAGTCCTACATTTTTTTAGATTTTTTCAAATCCGACAGATGGGGAATTGAATCCGCATTCCTCGGATTGGTAGGCGCGCACGATACCAACTACCCTAACCGAGGAGACTCTTATTTTAGTGGAGCATTTAATTTATGTAAAGAGATCATCACGCTCGCAATGGCACGTCGCACATTTTAAAAAAATATTTAAATACCCTTTTGTAGCAACCAATTCGGATGGTGTGATGGGTCCAAGAACGGTTTGAATTGAGTAATTCTTCATGTTAAAATCTTTGAGAAAATCTACTGCACGTAAAACTGCCCATCTGACTAAAAAACTGTTTATGTTATAATTTTTAACAAGTCTATGTTGATTCGTGTGATAAATGGGACAAATACGCAATACAAATAAGTTATTTGGGGTTATTGACAATGATTGCGAAGGTTTATTTGAGTCTTCAAAGGCAAGTGGCGTTAAAAATGTGGAAGCAGGTGCTATGTGGTCCCACAGGAAAACGAGAACTAATATTGTTACAACAACCTAACTACATATACTATGTACAATAGAAGCAGTACGTGCCTAGAATCAGATGCTTCCATTTCAGAAATAAAAAATAATTTTTTAAACATTATTATTTATGGTTTGATGGTTGGATTTCTTATCTTTCTCGATATCATTTAATCTGTTAAACAACGGTGTATATTTGTTATTGATAACAGCGAGAACACTTTTACAAGTTTGTACATTGTTTTGTAATTTTTACGTCTAGATTTTTGAGTATCAAGTGTGATAAATAAATGAGGAAAGTACTTAGTTTGGCACTTGGAAAAAATGTGTTTTTTCAAAAATAATTATAAATGGATTGATTTCTCATAGGGAATTTAAAATTATGAACAAAAATCGAAGCAGTCAAAACCATAATCTAAATCTTAACAATTACCATTCTATATGTGGTTCAGATCAATCTCTACAATGTGAAGATTTATTTTGATTTATCATTGTGGTTATTCACGAGGACTAATTTTCAGACAATGATTAAATCCATCGGGCATCCTTTCTGTAGATTTGATTTTTTAAAGCCTTATGGAGTTGTACGATTCCAACCTAAAATCTCTGGCGAATAAGCGCTTGGCCGCTATAAATTATAAATTCCGTCACTTAGGTGACTATTATAAAGAATACTATAATGTCTCTCCGGTAGTCGAGAGTTAGCGTGTATGTCTTGCATCCGGGGAATGCGGATTTGATTCCCACATTTGCTGGATTAAAAAAAAGATCCAAAAATGCATTCCATTGGATTTGGAATTTGGACTAGATAGGATTCTCGTAAAAATAATCTGTCGAAATATTGGAGATTATCAAATCACGAAAATCCAAGCGATCTACTTTCGGAGCGGGCATCACACAATGTGTTGATCCACATTCTCCTGCGGTGATGGTAAAAAAAATCCACGGTATTACAAAAATGAGGTTGTGATTAAAATTGTATTTACATTCATAAAGACATTACATTCATTGTCTCCCCGGTAGCGTAGCTGGTAGCGTGCGTGCCTAGCGATCCGGAGAATGCGGGTTCGAATC
>JAGVSQ010005167.1:0-18128 GCA_022683975.1 Rhyacophila evoluta
CAGGATAGTCCTGCATTTAGGAATGAAAAACAGCTGATGTTCTCGATTTCTTAGTAAATTCTAAATGATCAACATTCATTATGTTTCTTGATTTAGATTTAATAGAATACAAAGTAAATTAAGTAAAGAAAGGATCCTAAGAACCCATCATAAAATATGTAATTGCGTAAAACAAGAAGTTAGTAGTTTTTTTCTTAGACATGTGTACGAAAGATGAAATGTGTGCGGATAATTTTGAACGGATGTGTAGTTGCACACGCAGACATGAAATGGAGTAAAGTGGGTGAAATAAATTTTTGTCCTTACTCTCTTCAAAAGATTAATATTTCATCTCATGTAAGAAATTTATATGTGATACAATGATTCTTTATAATATTATATGTATAGGTTTACTGTAATACTTAGATACTACTGTAATACAGGAGACGATTTGCAAAAAGCACTCTGGCACGTTTAGTGCTCAAAAATAAGTTCAATTAATTTAAAATGGTAAAAGTTATTGATTACATTGGTTATGAATCTATGGTGATTTTTGCATCTCAGCAAATCAATTCATCTCCATAAAAACGGACACTATCAATTCGGCTTAATTAACATATTCATTACTACAAAAATATTATAAACAATAGTGGGATGCTCAAAAATTAGTCTTATTAATAACTAAAGATAAGCTGTTGTGACAGGTGACTAGTCATAAGGTACAATCATTTAATTAGGTAGGTGAGTAAAGGTACATCAAGATAATAACAAGTCCTAAGTCTGCATATACCATATAAAAATGCCTGCGCGTAACACGTCTCTAAATTATCCACTAACATGCCTGATGCGGGCTCAGCGTCTAAAACATGGTAATGATATTTTTTCATAATCATGTGAAATAAGAAAAAAAAATTTAGAATGATATTTTTTATTCTCCATGTAGCTGAGAGGTCAGTATTTGGATTTTAGATCTGCAAGTTACGAGCTCAAATCCTACAAGTCTAAAGAAATATACTTGATTTCTGAAATAATCATCTTCATACTATTATCTTTGTGCTCCTTATTTGGAGCAGACATAGTATTGAAAAAAAATGGTAGCTCTACAAATTAATGTATGATAGGGAATAATTTATTTTCATGTGAAGCATATAAATTTAAATATTATAATTTTTTTCGTCAAATATGGCTATCAAACAAAAATATAATATAAAAGAAATTAATGTTTTTATAAATTTCCTGTGAACTCCATGTAATTTTACATACCAAACTCTTTTAATTATTTATCAAGAGTGTACATAAAAAGAAACTGACATTCTTATGAACGTCCAAATATGCTGATTAAATGAATTATTATGACATTTTTTTATAGAACAAGTATATTTTTAAAATTTCAAATTCTTATAGTAGATTTAGAAAGAAATTAATTGTAAATGAGCACATTTGATTAAAACAATTCTATTTTTTTCCTAGCAAAACTAAATCAGTATTATGTAGGTGTTATTTATTAATGCTATATTTTTTATATAATATAATTATTGTTACTACTGCTTTTTATATATGGCAATATTATGTTTCCCTTCGCGTCCCGCCGTCAAAGTCAGCTGGGAAAAGTCAAATTGAAATAATTGGGTATTCGTCACAAAAATCATTAATGTCATAAATCGATTCAGCTACAAAACTTAACATTGCTGATTTGGAAGACATTAACAAGAAGTCCTAGCCTTCAACTATGAAAGGACACGAGTGTTAATGCTATAAATAATATTGATTGAATGAAAAGACAGTGTAGTTTATGACAGGAGATGAAAAATCGATTTATTAAGTGGTTGCTAAAATAAAGTAATGTTTCAAGACAGCAAAACAATTTGTCGAGTTTGCACAGGAAACGAAGCTAGTACGCCATTGTTCAGTCCTGGGGAATCTATTAAGTTAGCTGACAAGATAATGGCTTGCACAAATGTTCAGGTTAGGATATGTTCATTTTTGTCAGGTTTAAACTTTAACCTTTAAATAGTTGTGTGTTTGTCCGTGTAAATTACAGTACGCTAGTAAAACTTATTGTGTATACGTCATCATTAGTGACTTCAGTGAATCTTTTAATAGTATGATTGAGGATAAAATGTTAGGATAATAGTTACACAGTACTAAATAAATTAAATAAAAAATCGTTAGAAAGATTATTCACTATCAGACAATAAATGAACCTGTTTACGTTCATTTGGTACGATATTGTTTTTATCAGTACGCCAACATTTTCAAATTTTTGGGTTTACTGGATTTATACAAAAAAACCGTATAAAACGAGAGTTCAGTGTATTTGCGATAAGTTTCATGACTAACTTTATTTTCAACGCTTTCTTTTTAGATATTTGATTAAAGTATTTGAATTCTATTACAAGATATGCATTAGACCCCAATTAAGGAAACATAAATTTTAATGTTGCAGCTTTTCATCATATCCTAAGTGAGAACACTGTGGATATATTATTTCAAGGGAATGTCAACTTTCTTTTCTCTAAGTTGACCAAATTCTGATGTACAGAAAAACCTCCGAATCGGATTTAATACATATTTTTATATTTTCTGTTATTAACATGTCTCGAATCCTTAAGTTTTAGATTTTTGACAAGTGCGAATAGCATGAAAATGAAAGACACTTTTTAAAAATGAAAATAAACATTATTTCACTCGTAAGTGTATTTAATTTTCTATAATGTCCCAATACTTATTTTTCTATGAGGTTTTTTGGTCCTTCTGAACAATTTATGATACGTGTTGTCAACTTATAGCCATCGATATGTATTTTTCTTAATTTTTTCGATTATCTGAATTCCGAGATTCTACTGTATTAAAAGGCCAATAAATACTATCCGTAGGGTATTCGTGGCTGTACTATGGCTGATGTTATTGCATGGGAAGTGCTTAAAGTTATTAATTAGTGTGCAGATTCTTGGAAATCTTATGTAGTATCAATATTTTCCCCTTACAATAAACATTCTTCTTCGTGGAGCATATTAATCTACACAGTGTGATGATATCTACTCCGAAAGTAGAGTATATGGATCTCCGCAATGTGAAAACGGCTTGACAGATTATTTTTTACAAGAACTGTTTGTCAGACAAATGCTCAACCCAATGGGTATACAGTCTTGTATTTTTGGATTTTCAAAATCTGACAGATGAGGAATTGAACCTGTGCTCCCCATATCGCTATGCGCGCACGCTTCTAACTACGCTACCAGGGAGACGACAATAAATATAGTAATTTATTTAAGTATAAGTTATTATTTTATTTGATTTACACTTTCATTTTATATCAAGTTAAATAAAAATGGTAAAAAGTATTGGTTGATTATATTATTGTATATTATTTGTAGTTATGTATTTTTTCTTATAGGTTCATGTTGATGATGAGCTTCCATCGTACATTTGTGAAAGATGTTTTGAAAAACTGGAAACAGCTTATGAATTTAAAACTATCTGTGAAACAAGTGACTATGAAATGAGGCAAATGATAGCACCTATTTTCAAGGAAGAGGACATAAAAGGTACTTTTATTTCTCTGAGAGAGATGACAAATTGTACAGACTTTTTTTGAATCTATAAGTAAAAAAATTGAGTAAGTTTATTTGGATCAATCCATTTTAACTCTACTAGATATAATTTGGATAAATTAGTCCATACATTTTCGGTCATAATTTTTTAATTCTTCGATCGCCAACATATAATGTGCAATTACGGTTTTGTTTATTAAATGCGTAGAATGTTTAAAATGTAATTTTATGTTAAAGGTGAATGCAAGTCATCAACACTAGAATTAAAAATTGAAGAAAATGATGACAATGATTATAGTTTCGACAATACTTCACAAAACAGTGACATAAAAGATGAATTAGAATCGGAAACCACCGAATTTTTGTCTGATTCAAGTAAAAAACATAATGATGAAAATGAGAAAAAGAAAAGAATTCGTCACAAAAAACAGGTGAAAACCATTTTATTTATTAATTGATAGTTGAAGTAGAACCCCTTTAGATAAAATTTGATAAAATAAAAAAAAGAAAATATTATAATTCTAATAAATACTATTACTTTTTTTTAAAATCATTCACAGATAAAAAATCCATTCTTAAAAGAGAGTGCTGAAACACAATTGGATACTACTTTGCCACTACTTCCAGAAGACAAACCATCCAGAACAAGTCTTGAAAAAGGTATTTCTTTTCTGTAATTTGGATTTTATAGCAAGGCCATGTATATCATTTTTTAATTTGTTTATTTGGTTGACTGTCATATTACCATGATAGTGGATGATCAGTAGGTGTTAATAACATTTATTTGATTTTATCTATGAAAATATTGTGGAAGTTATGGAAGCATCATCAATGTTTTTTATTGGATTTTAATAATTAATGTTTTGTACAATATCAATATTAACAATCAGAAAAATATCTTATTTTTTGTTTTGGTTTGTAAGTTTGTGATTGCTAAATGAATAATTGCTGGAAAAATTTCAGTGTTCATAAACTGCTATTTGCTGTTTTTTTTTTTAATAATTTTGTAATGTAACATGTGGATTGTATTGTACAAGTTTGTTCAATAACATTGGTAATAGGGTGCATGTAGTTGTGCTGAGAAAGAAACATCCTCCGATTGCGTGAAATCAGATTTATCTCTATTAATTCCACTGATATTGGGGTTTACAGATAACAGGATTAAATAATGATGCCTCGTTACCATTTTCAGCTTCTGGCTACCTTAAAATGTTAATTCAAAGGCTAAGATCATTGTATATAACTTATAACTTGTGTTGTAAAAACAAAAATTCAGTACATATGCATTCATTTCAGGTCCCTTTAAATGTGAAGACTGTGGAAAGGTATGTCAGGCCCTGTCTCTTTACAAACAACACTTGCGAGTTCATTCTGGAGAGCGACCATTCACATGTGAGTACTGCTCGGCCACCTTTGCGCTAAAGAGTACACTGCAAGGACATACAAGGCTACATACTGGAGAAAAGCCATTCACGTGCCATGAATGCGGGTGTGGTAAGTTATATTATGATGGCTCACCATCATTGTTTAGTTATTCATTTTTTTATTTTATTTTATGAACATTATCTATCCGTTTTGTCAACGATTTTTTTTTATTATGAATTATGTTATTATTGATATTTTACCGAATTTCAAAATCTTTATTATGTAAGTCTTGAGAAAAACTGTAACTTATTATGTATGAAAAATATTAGGTTGTTCCACATGAAACTTTCGATTTCAAAGGTAAAAATAAAAACTCGATATTCTACACATTATGAAATTTATTTAATTAAAATAACCACCTTTACAATCTTTGGTTTTCTACCAACGATAAGGCAGATCAAATATACCCTTTTTTAAAATATCTCCAGTTTTAGATTTAATGAATTCTACAAAGCCTTTAGTTAAATAATTTTAATTCTGGTATATCTTGCTTCGTAAAAATAATTCATAATGACGGAAAAGATGATAATGTGCTGGTGAAAGGTCGAGTGAATATGGAGTATGTGGGAAAAAATCACAATTTAGTGAAGTTAACTCGTCATCAATAATTATCTGTTTTGTCATCTAGCGTCCAGTCAACTCGTGCGGCCACCCATATGTTTTGCTCTTTAATCTTTCCTATCGAACCCAAATAACACGCAACAGATCCAATTTCAACCCCTAAATCACTTGCGAGTTTTCGAACATTCGCTCTTAGATTATATTCCATCTTCACCTTTAATTCGCTTTTGTCTTCGGTTTTCCTCCAGACTCATGGAGAGAGCGAAATTCTCAGAACGAAATTTTTGTAAACAAAATTGAATGTTTCTTTCGTTAACGGATACATCTTCAAATGCAGTGTACCCAAAGCAGCGTTGTTGCTCAACTTGAAGTCGCATAAAAAAAAACTACCCATTAATCACGTTTTGACACCGTCTGGGTTAGGGGCAAAAAAAAGAAGAAAACAAAATAAAAAATTCGATCGTGGATCGAAAAGAACTTCTCGACAAAAAAATCGGACATTTCATACGGAACGACCTAATATTTCAGGTTTTCGCCACAAATCACATCTAACTAATCACAGTCGAACGCACACTGGTATCAAGCCGCACACTTGTCCATATTGCCAGAAGAGTTTTTCGCAGAAGGGAAGATTAACTGTTCATATCAGGATTCATACCAATGAAAAACCTTTTGTATGCAGCTACTGTGGTGAGTAAATATTATTCTTCGTCTTTTTATTTTCTATCTATTTGACCAAATTGGGAAGTAGAACAGTAGCACAGTAGAATCTCTATATAACAGACTAATGCGAGTGAAGGAGTGTTCGTAAAATGTTATATAAAATTCGGTTTTCTTGTATGCATTTTATATTAACAAAATAAACATTTCAACCCGGGCCAATGAAAGTGCAAGAAAAGAACTGAGCTTTCTTTGCACTTTTAAAGTCTGCTCTTTTTTATATTCGATTCTCTAAAATTATGAAATTTTTGTTATATTAATCTTTTGATCTTTTATGATCTTATGTAATCTTTTGAATAAGAACTTTAATAATACACTTTTTTTTCAAAAACTGGATTCGGGGCGGGTTTGATTTCTTCTTCTTCCATGCTCGCTCCATAAGTGTAGCATATGGATACCACGTGCCGCCTCCAAGATTCCCTGTCGCCCGCCAGTATTCTTGTGTCCTCCCAGGTCATACTTTCATCCCGTAACTCCGACAAATACATTCTATAGATATTATTTAGCGGCTAGTTTTAGTCGCCTTAAAGAATAAGTAGGTCAGGTTCTGACTTTCTTGAGACATCCGCAATATGTGGTCGAGCCAGGTCCAGCGTCGCAGCTTCACTGTGTTAGTGATAAGTGGCTGCATTCTCTTATCTTCTCATTTCGAACAAAGTCAACTGGAGCAACTTTTAATTCTATGCGAAATGTGTGAGGCTTCAAGCTGTACAAGGAAATAACCAAATGCCGCTTGTTCAATGCATGCATTCTGTCAGTGCTGCTCCACGGTTGTGAAATGTGGCACCCAACAAAGGCCCAAAACAACCGTATTCTGAGTTTTGAGAACAGGTGCCTGCGGCGGATTCTGGGCATACGGTGGTATGACTTTGTTCGATTTCAAGCTCCTCATATTTTCACTTCTATCTTTATTTTCCAAAACCATAACTTCACCTGCTATTTCACCTTCATCTACTTCTAACCACTGTAAAATATTATTTTCGGTTAATTCTTTTCTAGCATTATTCTGCATAGACATCATAACCCTTCTAAATCTATGCCTGCATCTTGGTCCACAAATTCTTCTCACCATTTTCCAATATTTGCACATTTACGCATATTTTGTCTGTTATATTCAAAGCCTGTTATATTGATTTTCTACTGTATATATATCTTGATCCAAATTATAAATTATTTTTTGTTCTTCTAATAAATAACATATTTTTATTTATTGACTTAATTTCCCTAATTTTTTTTTAAATTCTGAATCAAATAATTAATACTTGATCTTCAGTAAAAATTAATTCTTGTTTTTTAACACGTTGATTGCCACAAAATTTTTGGCGATTCCGGTCTAAAGAGCCAATTTGATTTAATCATGTTATATTATTAAAAACTTTAATAATACCACATATTAGTAATCAAAAAGCTTAAAATATAAAGCTTTGTATAATTGTATTTTCTGTTCATTTAAGCCAAACCTGATTTTTTATTTTCTTTTCTCAGGCATCTATTCATATTTACACTGTTATGCCACAAATTTCCTCGTAGCTGTACAAATATGGCAAGTAATAAAGGGACGAGATAACTCATAGTAGATGTCCTGGGCAAGTAAACAACCTACGAGATATCTCGTAGTTAGCAGTCAACGTGTTAACTTTTCCTTCAGTTATATTGCAAGTATAAAGCTTTTAGTGTTCTTGCACTTAACAATATCATAATATTACAGTTACTGGCTGTTATAATATGATGTGTTTGTCATAACTTTTAGTAGAGAAACATGAGTAGGAAATAAAAACAAAACATGGTATAATTTTGCTATTACTAATTACAAATTTATTTTATTATTTTCAGGTAAAACATTTTCATCCAAGGGATATTTGAAAGATCACCACAGAACCCATACTCATGAGAAGCGATACAAGTGCAAAATTTGTGACAAGGTAAACATTTGTCTCTAAATTTTTGACTGATTGCAGAAATAACAGAAAAATTACTACCATTATATTTAATTGTATTTGTGGTCACCTCAGTATCCAAGTTGATAACGATATGCTCATGAGTCTTTTGCCACGAGAGCTTGTGAATTCAAATATCGTAGCCAACATGTATTTAAAATATAAAATATAAATACGGAATGGGTTGAGTGATTCACTGAAAATCAATCCTCATGAAAATTCATCATACAAGATTTGTGAAGATCTATGAAATATTTATCTTGTCTTCGAAGCAACGTTAATCGATTGGATTTTAAAATCAAAGATTGCCACACTCAAATTTCGTATCCGTGCAAAAATAATCAATTCAAAGAAGTAGGAATGCATGCCCACTGAGTTGAACAAATGCTTGATAAGTAATTTTTTGTGAAAAAATATCATTCTGAATAAGCATTCACATTGTGGGGGGCCTTTGCTCCATATTTGAAGAGGTTATGGTGAAAAATAGTGTTACATACATATATATACATAATTTGAGTAATAATACAAATATAATTTCATAAAATGCATAAAAAACTCTTGAAGATAATTACTCTTTAGCAGTAAATGTGAAATATAATAGTACCGAATCAACTTTAACATTTTGAATCAGAAAAACAGCTCTGTGTCGGTAAAAATGTCAAAGCTAATTGTTTAATACGAGGACCCTGTCAAAAGAATAAAAAAAAATCACGTTTTTGTTTTTTATGACTCACATTATAACCTGCTGATCGATCAAAGCTTATATACTCAGTGGCTGATTTACATATAGGCGCACCAAGCGTGCGCCTGAGGCCTCATAATTAAAGGGGCCTGCAAACTACCCCACTGCAAATTGGCGAACTGAGGTAGAAATTATTAATTAGCGTAAAACCTAAAAAAATGAGAAACCACGAGATTTTGGAGGAACTACAAGGTAATTTTTAAGATAGCGCGAGAGTTAAAAAAAAATGGGATACCACAAAATTCTGGAAAAATATAAGTATATAAGAAAAGTAAGATCTAAAAAATATTAAAAATGATTGCCAAAGTCCAATCCAATACGTGCCAAAGATTCTACCGCATTGTAGTGGTTACAACGGTTAATAGTGACGGTAAAATCACGATTGAGTTTTTTGTGAGTGTACGTACCATGATGTGCTTTGTTCATCTACTAAATTTTATTTAAATAATTCTAGTGTTGTTAGTCGCAAATTGAACTTATTGTCACTTGTTATAGCTTTAAAATGAAATAATAATAAATAATTAAAATAAAAAAATAAATATTAAAACAAACAAAAATAGTATAAAATTCTCGCAGTGAAATTGAAATGTAAATATATAATACAATCTTTATATTTTCATATTATATGCTTGAGACTACTATTTTACACTTAAAAGTCATGAACCTTCACCTGTGTTTCAGCCTTCGTAGTAAATGATTACCATATGTTTGTATTAATAGTATCATTGTATCTCTACTCATGCAAATCCATGACTTTGCAAATTTGATAAGTCCACTTTTAGTCGAAAATGACTTAAAATACAATCTTGTTGCACCATTCTATATGTTTGTCCCGTATTAATTTAACAATTTAAAGTTATTTAAATATATCGAAAAAACGTACCAAGAATATTTGACAACTTTATTCAGATTTAAGAACCTACACTGCAAAATATATAATTCTGGTATTTTGTATTCATATATATCATTCGTAAATAGTTTTGCGAATAAATAATTTAAAATGTGTTTTTATGTAAAAATAATCAGTTTTTACACTCTCAAATATTCAAAAGTAGACTTATCAAATTTGCATTTAAAGCCATTGATATTATTGATTACCGCATATTAATAAAATATCGCATCATCGCTACAGCTCACAAATGCGGTTTCAAATACAGTGTACATTCAATTATTCCGGTGTGGGTTATCCGGTTTATGAATTAACCATGCCAAATATTGAAGTTATATTTATTGGAAATTGTATTATAGCAGTTTTTATTTCTTTTTTATTTATCTGTCAGATTTTAAAAATCCGAAAATGCACGACTGGATTCCCATTGGGTTGAATAATTGTCTGACAAACAATTCACGTGAAAAATAATCTGTAAAGGCGTCTTTATACTGCGGAGATCCATATAATCCTCTTTTAGAGTGGATATCTTCAACCTGTGTAAATCCAAATGCTCCACGTTGGGAGCAAACATGGTATATAAAAAAACATATATATACATACAAAATTTAACTGTAAATATGTAAATATTGTAAACAGTGAATTTGGCAAGAATATCAAATATTACTTCATTCGAGAAATAATAAGTTTTAGAGAAAAGTTATACAATACACTTACTTGAAAACTAAAAACAAGGTCAGAAACTATAAGTTTTGGAAGTAAATAATTTTAATAGCATGAGAGCCCGTGAAACAATTTGGGTAGCCAGGCCTGACAAACAATATAATTGTTCAGTAATAATAAATTATCCAGATTTACCATAGTTCAGATTATCCGTGTTTTTCAATTATCCGAAACCCTCCTCACTAGGATTAGCATGGGTAATCGAGACTACATTGTAATCATTTTTATAATATCCAAATCACTCAAGTCAAAACACATCTTTTTCTTGTATTTAATATTTTAGTCAACTATAACAGTGCTCTGTAACCGCTATGCAGTGGCGCATAGTGATGGAATTTCTTACCTTTATAACTTGTGGTATGCCATGAAAGATAAAAGGTTACAGATCACTGGATTACAAGACCTGACCTTGCTGGTTCAGATGCCAAGCAATTCAGGAGCGCGTGATATACAATAATAACAAATATCACCAAATTGTACGTTTATTAGCAGTTAATAAATTTTTGCATTTAATTTACATAAATTTATATCAAAAACAGGTATGTGACGCAAATGCTAAAATAGATAAAATAAATACAATGGCCAAGCAATAATTTTTAGACAAAAATAATTGTTTTTGAATTAAAAATGTGTAATCTGACACATTATTAATATTCCTGTTTAACTACTTAACATAAAAATCAATGATGCTTGTTTCAGAATATGATAAAACTTGTTCTGCACCTGTTGTATTTTTTTTCTTCATCTAGTTTTACCATTTGCTTCATATACCTGTTTTTATATTTAATATTAATATAAAAAAATTAAAATGTCATTAATTTTATGTACGATTTTCCAGTGGAGCATAAACTGTATTGTTATTTCAGAATTTCTCAACTAGCAGCAGTGTTATAGTGCACATGCGAAGGCACACCGGGGAAAAACCATATGAGTGTGACATCTGTCAAAAAAGGTAAATCATAAGAAATTGTTAAGTTACACTCTTCTGTTTTTTTCTCCGCTAATAAGATAGCTATCATCAAACTAATTTTTGCAAACGATAGGCCTTGTAAAAATTAGTGAATCTACAAAAAAAGTCATTTTGGGCAAAAATGCACTTAATGAGTTTTACCTTTAAAGGGACGACATATACAATTCATAATAAACGTCGAACCTTCATTAAATATATATTTTTTTCGTAATGAGCAGTCGGTGAAGTTCTACAGGAAAATATTTTTTTTTTTTAATAAATACAATAGTATGGATGTGTCTTAAATAATAAAAAACTTTAATAAGAAATTTAGTGCCTCCCAGATTCTAAACAGATCCCAAACCATTTTCTGATGTTATGCGTTTTGTATGCATAGTAATTGTATGTGTCAAGTTATGCAATATGATCTAGACCAGTGCTACCCAAACTATGGGGCTGTGAAATTTTTCATTTCAATTCTCATTGAATGTTATGTGGAATTTTTAATTCAATTTATTTGTTGGATGCATGAAAATTTTTGAGAAGTATTGCTCTAGACCAGAGGTTTCCAAACTATTTTGTCCCGTAGACCACTTGCCGATTTTTTCTGTTTAGTATAGACCCCCTGCTTTCCTAATATTGATTTTTTTACAAATTTGTTTTTGAACCAGGCACAGAGCTACCCACTTTGATAGGATTTACTGTAGAGTGGATATCTTTAAAATAAAATGTATGTTAGGTTTTATAGTTATACATTTATTAATTAAAACTAAACAAAATGCAAATCTAACATTTTTACATAAAATCAAAACACAAAAACTCAATGCTTTTAATGGGAGGGATGAGCCTGATGCTTTGATATCAAAATTTCATGGTTATTTCATTTCAGGTTTAACCTTAAATCCCCTCCAGGTATATTTCTCTGAAGCCAGAATTGCTGATATCCCTTTCTAAATTGTACCTTAAGCTCTTCATTAGTGATTATTCCGACCAGTTCTTCTCGTAACATGATATCCGTTTCTTCAATGTCACGTAAGGACTTCCATTTACGTCTCATGCACCCCCATTTTTTTTTTCATTGACGTGGACCCCTTGCAGGTCGGAATCGACCCCTGGGGGTCGATATAGACCACTTTGGGAATCACTGCTTTAGACCCTATAATATACACCAGCTCCAACGATACTCAGATAAAGCATTTGATAAAAGATGTTCAATTTGTCCGTGCATCTTGTCGCCTTTTTTTAAAGCTTTTCTCTTATTTTTTAGTGAAATGTTATTATTTATTTTAATATAAGTACTAGATAGATCTATCAATGATATGTGAAAGTCATTGCAGTTATATCATATATTTTTAGACTAGAAAAAAATATGTAAACATTATTAATAAAATTTAAAAATCCCTTATGCTCTTTCGATAATTATTATGTTTTGTAAAAGATTAAATGAAAGATGATTTATATTGCCGTTCACAGAAACACATAAAATGTCACATAAATTCAGTCATATGGGTTCAAATTTGTTCTCAGGTGCTCCTTTGATTCCGAAATGAAATTGGCCTCATGTGATATTCTTACCAATTCGGAATAACTATTCAGCTCATTTTGTTCCCTATATGGAAATAAAAAAGCATTGTTTACAAATCGGCATATCCAATTCGATTGATTTTATGGTATTAGTTGAATTGATAGCAGTGAAAGATTGTGTTTAAAACGTGTGTGGATAAAAAATTAACTCACCATTGAAAGAGATACCAAATTATTAGTTGTTTTTATGACGATAGCATTGTAGTATTGATAAAAGAAAACGGATTTTTCTAGGATCGGATTTCTTGGATCATTTGTTAAATTACTTTGTAAAATATACTCAATCGAGAGCTATTCTCGGACATTTATATTAACTAGATGCTATGTGAACTCTCCCAAGTGAAAATTAACTCAATTAACTCAGTATTTTGTTTGTTTTTGAAGATTCATGCATCTCGAGGGTATGACAATTCACAAGAATCGCCATTTAGGACTCAGGCCACATGTCTGTGAATGCTGTGATAAAAAGTTTTACTGGTAAGAAATTGAATTATTACTAAATATTCCATTGACATTAAAAATACAGTAGAACCTCGATATAACAAACTAATGCAGTTGAGGGGGACTCCGTTGAAGCCGAAAGTCCGTTGTACAGAAATTGGTTTTAAGAAATACAAGGCCGCTGAAGTTTCAAGAAAACAATTAAGCAATTTCGAAGTTACTGAATGCACTTTTTTATTAATACTCAAAAATCCATACACTTGTTTGTTTCTTAGTTATACTAATAAAATCGGTTTAATTCATAACTGTGATTTTTCCAGTTGACATCTCATCATATTTATGGCTAAAAATGGCGCTTGAAAAAATACATTTATTACCTCAAAGAGTCGAACATAAGAATACTCTTTGCTTTATTTTATCTAATCATAGTATTATAATAATATATTTCCAAGTAGCAAATAGTTTTGGGTTTCTTGTTTTACAGGGTACTTAAAGGAAATATAACTTTATTATTGTAAAAATAATTTATGAACCAGAGCAATTTTAAATGTGGGTATTGGCGAGACGTTATGCGTTTTCATTGATGATGCATAAATATGTATACTTTTTTCAAATAACTAGTAAGTCATGATCTGCTTTGCTTCTTACAATACACTCATATGATTTTTTGAAATGAATGTTAGATCTTTAAATTTTTGAAGTGCAAAACACTGCTTACACTTGGCACCAAATATGTTTAACATTAACATGTTTTAATAATTTTCACATACAGCTGGAAAATTTTGATCATTATATTGAGGGTCTACTGTAGTGTAAAAAAATCTATTGCTACTTCTTCTCCAGTATTATTTTGTATTTTTCTACAAGAATCAGGATTTCTAACTCTTCGAAATCTATATTTGTATCTTGACCATCAAACAATTTCTTTCAGCCATTTTCCGATGTTACACTTTCGTTTCTTTTTAGATATCTTGTCCGTTAATCAAATGAATTATAATGACAAAAACTTTATAAGACTCATTTAAATTATTTTATTATCTCTCGTTTGAGCAAACTAATTTACTAATCCATCTAGAAAAGTTCTGGCATCGTGTTCCTATTACACACGTTGATTTTATAACCGTCTCAATATTTTATATGATCTATCATAAAAATATATAACACTGAACGCTATTTTTACACGGTGGATACGTTCCATGTAATACCGTATAAAAAAGTATACCAATAAAAAATAACGGTGCATAGAGGTTCCCTTGTATAAAAAAAAACAAAATTTATTATTATTTATTGTATTTTAATATTATTGAAAAAAAAAAATTGTAACAATGATTATTCATTATCCTTCAATGCACATTTGGTACGACATCGTTTTTTATTACCCTGAGCCTTTGCTACAATTAACCATTCGCTGCGTAACAATTGTGTTTATATAAATAACTATTTTGTAAGTTTCACGTAAAAATAATTTTGAGCAATGCTAATAAATAATATACAATTATATATTATTATAATGTATTTGAGGTTAATGATGTTTTCTTATATTTTCTGATCATTTGCAGTTAGTTATATCAAAAAACGATCCGTTTGAAGGATCAGCAAAATTCATTACTTAGTATGTTTGATCGAAACATTTTTTGAATAAATGTTACTAGTATAATCAATAAAATAACAAATTACAATATTAAGTACTGTATAAACTGTGATATGAATGCCATCTGTTGAAATTTATTAATATCTATAGATCGTCAACCCATCAAGCAGTAAAGACTAATTTTTCCATTTGTATATCTCTATGCAAATATGTTCATGCCACATCACGAAACAGTATTGAACCCAGGACATGCCTTTACGGGAAAGATAAAATTATGACAGCTTAAACTAAATAGACTGTGCTTGTATTAATTACTACATCAGTTTATCTCTCATATTAGCGAATTACTAATCAAGTTGTACGTTTGAAGAACTATTCACATTTATCGTGTCACAGTATTATCCTGCTTAACAAGTGTGGAGAGATGGCGGATGTAGTAGAAGTAAGTGTTAATATGATTCTTTTATTCCAGTAAAGCTCATCTTGGTCGTCACAAGCTGTTGCACACAAAGAGATCTCCAGAGCAACAGAAGTGTGAAATTTGCCAGACGTGGGTGTCCAATTTCAACAAGCATGCTGCACTCCACAAAAGTAAGTGAAGTATATTTTTTTTTAGAATCTACCATTTTGTTGGGTTTTCTAGTTGTAAACGGTTATCGACACTTTTGAAATTAATGATTTAATGATGAAAAAATTTAAATACTCATATCGGTGATAAATATAATAAAAACTAATTTTTAGTCAGTCTATCTTTATATAAATAAAACTAAATGTTGCTAGTTTGATGACATTCTTATCTTCGAATTTATCGCTTTAATATGCTTGTTTAATAAAGTGTATTAGAAATACTATATCGCATTATAATAAATATAGTAAAGTAATTCATGGAAATAAAACTAACTAAAAACGTCATTTGCTGCTAAATAGTAAATTGATACTTTTGAACACGTCTGCATGCATGTAGAATCAAAGCAGAATAAAAAAACTCCTAAAATACTAAGTGTTGGGGATATTATTAATATAGATATAATTATGCAAACTATTATATAAAATAATATTCGGTTTTATTTTTTAATAGCTTAATGGCCGTGAACTCATGTATGAGTCTTGATTAGAGTATTGGTCGGTGGGTGTGGACTCATATGTGAGTCGTACGTCATACGTTTCTCTGCTATGGGAAATAATTAGGATGATTGCGAATGTTAATGAGATATGATAAAATATTTTTTGCATATTTTCTCGCAAATTTCGCCAGTCACCGTACAAAGTTCAGTAAAAAATCATGACTGTTAAGCTGTTCGTATTAATTCGACGATAAAGACAATTTAAAAATTTTTTTACTGTAAAGACTGATGCGAAATACTGCAGTTGTCAACATACGAAAAGGTTAAGGCGCCAATAATTGCTGTGATAATGCATACAAACATAGCTGATTTTTAATGTAGTCATTGTATGACAATATACATATAGTTTTCTTATTATCTTTGTCAAATTTGCTTTCTTCAGATATTCTTATAAAAAGGATTGGTAAGAACAGAGTATTCACTGTATATCCATAGACTTTGATAGTATATTATTGTTATAGATGCAGCTAAAATCAGTAAAAGTGAAGCCATTTTTTATGTCTCATGGTTAGGCCATGAGTAAAAAAGAGTTAGCTAAAAATTCCGAATACCGAAAATAAGAATTATTATCGTCTCAACTATAACTGATGTAAAATATACTTGAAAATGCATGATCCATCTCGTAATGCATTTAAACAGGCCTCATCGACTTAAAGCAATTAAAATAAAATTTCAGTAATCCAACTGATATTTTGGCATTTGAGTATTTAAGGTTAAATAATTAAGTTACATATTGTTATTGTTACAATAAGTGAATGTTAGAATCATATAAAATCAGTCATATAAAAAATTCAAATTCATGCTTAGGACACAATCTTTCAGTTTCGAATATCTTTGGTTTTGCCATATTTATTCATTTTCAGTAGTGGCTCATTGTAATGAATTATTTACCATTAATATCGTGAAATTTTATTTTTGAAGTCATATTTTACATTTATTTCTCATTGTTTATTATTATTTCTCTTTTTTTTTTCAGCTGACAAAAAATTTGCATGTGAAATATGCAAGAAAAAATTCACGTGGTCTCAAGGTTTATCACGCCATATGAGAAATGTTCATAGAGGTGGTTCCACGTTGAAAAAAAATCATGCCGTTCCTAACTTCAGCGATCAGTCGACAAAAACTGGCACTGAAGGGATCATTTTAGACAACGTTGGATTGACAAAACGTGCCAAAAAGACACTGAAAACAAAGTGATTGTGGTGAAATACAAAACTGTTTTGTTAATTCTTTAATATCCATAAATTTTTCAAAAATGTTGTGTTTATATATCATTACTAATCTGACCCATCACTGCAATCAATAAACATGATTGTTCTTTTGAAAATGGCTGCTAAGCAGTCAAAATATTAATAATTGTTATTGTTATCAAAGAATTTAATGAAATAAATTGATCAAATTCTACTACAAAAATATATTTATATGATCAAAAAATATCCTTTTTTTATGAAAAATATGTTGTTTATATTTCACTAATTTTTGTTGAATTCACCCTTGCATTTTTTTTTATTAAATTAACCACTAACACATCACATCAACACATTTCATGCTTATCTGAAATTCATCTATTGCATTTCAATTAATCGGTTATTATAATTACATATGAAGAAGGTATTTCCAAAATGAACTTATTCCGCTATGTCAAAATTTAGAGGAGAACATTTTGAACAAGTATTTTGTTGTATGGAAAAACTATATAGCATGTCTTTCAATGTTAATTTTTGTTTCCAATAATTTTTAATTGATTTAATCTACTGGTTTACATGCTACATGGTTCTTCTATACAATATTTGTTCTAAATATTCTCCTTTAAATTTTGGCCTAGTGGAATAAGTTCATTATAGACATTGTTAAGTTCAGAAGGCGAGTTGGCTTTTTAAAAATGCCCACGCGGATCGAGCACTGTGGT
>JAGVSQ010005168.1:0-18127 GCA_022683975.1 Rhyacophila evoluta
CGGAAGGCCGCTAAATACTATCTATAGAATGTATTCGGCGGAGTTACGGGATGAAGGTGTGACTTGGGAGGACGCAAGAATACTGGCGGGCGACAGAGATTCTTGGAGGGGCAAGTAGTGTCCATATGCTCCACTTAGGGAGCGAACATGGAAGAAGAAAGAATAAGTATAATAAAACAGTTGAGCCAGTAATAGTATTCAAAATGGCAAGTGAAAATTTCACGTTGTTAATACTCACCGTTTAAGAAAAGGTTTTGTGGCAGACAGACATACACATCGACTGTGGAAAATAAAAAGAACATAACCCACACAACAAATTTTACGCGAAGCACAAAAAACTTTTTATTTAACGGTTTTGGGTCTACGTTACCTTGACGTGCATGAAGGCTAAACTAATGTTTTACTTCGTCAATATATTTGCTTAATAAGTAATTTAAGAAAACCAATAAAATTTATTAGGTGGAAATCCTTCCAAATTTTAAAGGCACTCTTTATTTCAAATTTAAAGTTTAAATTTAGATAGTAATTTGTCATTTTCCGCTTGCACTCATTTGATAGAACTTATTAAGTTGTTTACATTGTGATTATCGAATAAAAGCCATTTTTAAATTGAGGGTTACGTTCATTTTCCTTTCCACAGTCGATATCAAAATAATGTTCCAATAAAATTTTACAACTTCATTCGGATCTGATACTTGCACTGCAAAATATAAAACTCTGCTATTTTGTATTGAAAACTGTCAAAAGCATGACGTTCGTAAACAGCCGTACGAATAAATCGTTTAAAGTTTGTTTTATTTCGAAATAATCGCAAAAATAAATAGAAAAATAATCAGTTTTACATTCTCCTGTAAACTATTCAAAAATTGATTTACTAAATTCAAACTTTAAGCTATCGATATACCATTTTTCAAACTTAATTTACACCTAATTGTGTCATAAAAAATTATGTTATCTACCTCTGGTTGTAGGCTTTTAACCACACACGACTCCATGAGTTGACACCTCGCACCTAACAATTTTCCTCGTCTCTCTGAATTGATAATGTGTGTAATACTTACTCGCTTGCCTTCCACCAATTTCTTACCTCACATACACGTCGCCGCTTCTCTGAGTTGTGAATTGTGAATTATACAGTTGACGTGAATGGCTCGTTGGTTGGTTGCCTTCGACGCCCTTCTTAGATATAATATATTAGTATTTTGCCTCGTTGCCTTGGAAAATCTGTCACACGTTTATGCTTTAGAAAATATTAACTAATTGTTGCGCCTTCAAGGCGTAACAATTTCGTTAAACACGCTTAATTTTTTTCACGGTTTTAATTTTTCATTTTCTTATATATTATATTTGCTTCCAAACTAGAGCATATGGATCTACACAATGTGGAGAAATCCTATCAGAAATTGTCGATCTCCATAGACGTCTTCACATATTATTTTTCATCAGAATTATTTGTCAGACAATTTCTCAACTCAATGGGTATTCAGCCCTGCATTTTTTGATTTTAAAAAATCTAATAGATGTGAAATCAAATTCGCATTCCCCGGATTTTTAGACGCGCATGCTACTAATTACGCTACTGAAGAGACTTATTTATACGGTTTTGAAATAGCACGGTCCGATAAAAAGCACTGATTATTTTTATACTGATTTTTTACAACACAGTTTATTTTTTTAATCAAGGTATGGTAAACCAATGAACATTTGTATATATTGAAGACTAACTAGTAAAAGACTTATAACATCATTTTATATAAGCACATTATCTTTTTTGCACGGCGTATTTCGTAACGTTTTTCTCGTGTAAAAAGAGAATAGATTGTAATTGTTAAATGTCCTCGTTTCTTATCAACGGTTTTTTTTGTATTATCATTGTTTGTTCTTCCTCATCCGCTTCAAAATGGAGCATATAGAAACCTCATATCCTTCCAGTTAATGGCAGCTTTTCGTAGCGCCTGTGAATACATTATATAAATAGTATTTAGTGACCTTCCATGACGTCAATATTTGATAGACTAAAGTTAGGCAGGTTGACATGTTCTTACATCTGGTCTTAATCACGCGTATCCCGGATCTCTGATATCAAGAAGTGACGCACTTTATTCGATGGGGATGTCTCGGAAGTAAATATCAATTACCCAAGACTTAGATGTCCACGTATTCAAGTGTGCTGAAGTTAAAAGAAATAGAATTTGAAAAAAAATAAAACCTCTTAGAAAAAAATAGACATGCGACAACTAGCTTGAATACCAATGAGAGTGGGCAACTGCTTTTGATCAAACTTAAACACTTTAATATCATTCATTACGCCATGTTATACGCCCGCGTAACGTTTGTTAGGACGACGAGGTTGGTGGAGTGTATGGAAGTTCGTTTGTAATATGAATTCAAAGATTTTGTTCTTCCCGGCTTAGCGTAGTTGGTAGCGCGCGCGCCTAGCCATCTGGGGAATGTGAGTTCGATCTGCCGGATGTTTTACAAATCTAAAAACGCAGGACTGGATTTCAGCAATAATTGTCTGACAAACGATTCTCTAAAAAAATAATCTGTCAAGACGTCTTCACATTGCGGAGATCCATATACTCCACATTCAGAGTGGATGTCTTCACATTAGATTAATATTCTCCACTGTGGAATCAAACATGGTATAAAAAAAACATTTGTAACTTCGAAGAGTATTTTACGTTCATTACGCCATGGTATAAGAGGTGTGGCATGTGATGGAAGTATCAATAAGTATGTTAATAAAAAGTAAAATATTTTATTAACCATTTGAAGAATGAATATCAAATTCATATCACTTTGCCTAAATCTCATAAAAAGTATCAGGCTCACAGAAATGTTCGTTGGTAATTTTATATTACGTGCGATTGTGATAAATTTTACGATTCCGAACTTTTTCATCGAGAAAGTAAAATATATCTCTTCTCAGATTTCGTTCGTGTCAGGCATTTTTCATACCAGGGTAATATAACAATATAATGTGTGTCATTGACATGCGGAGGATAAATATAGCACAATTTCCTTAGTAACGCGATCTTCGGCTGAAAAGCACACCTTGTCATATTTTTATTGATCGATGGGGTTTCATGTTTGCCTGTAACTTTGAACGTTTTATTACATATCTTTTGTTATGGATTTCTTTATTGAATTCGATAAGAAAGTATTTGATGCTTCTTTTTATATATAATGGATTCAAAATTTAACAATATGTCATGCCGTTGTAGTAAATAAAAAATCAGGAAGGCTTTGTTGTAGCAATATTTATTTATTTTATACTTGTTATATTACAAATTGTAATTTTAATTCAATAACAATAAGATATACAGACGGTTATAACAACAATATTTAAAACATATCGAAATACAAAAAATATTAAAGAAACAATTAAATGTATATACATATATACAGAAGGAAGAAGAGAGTGTCACCCATCTAAGCTCACCTCACCTAGGTGGAAGATATCAATATCCAAGGCAATCGTTAATACATTCGCTGCGACATGTGTGTATTAGTATGGTGTATTGACGCCCCAGGGGCGTCTTTAGCAGCGAACGTGTTAAACATCACCATTGCTCTCCGCATTGGCATGACGTCTTCACCGATTATTTTTCACACGAATTGTTTATCATACAAGTGCTCAACCCAATGGGCGTTCAGTCCTGTATTTTCGGATTTTTAAAAGCCGACAGATGGGGAATCGAACCAGTATTCTCCGGATTGCTATGCACGCATGCTACCAACTACGCTACCAGGGAGACATTTATTTGTTTATTTTACACGTGTAATATCCTGAGAGAAAATAGTGTCTACCAAGTAAATTAGACAGACTCTATTCTGATAATGTATATAATAGCATCCGTCCAAGCTCACTCTCACCTAGGTAGAAGATATCAATATCCAAGGCAATCTCGTCAAACATCACCATTGCTCTCCGTAATGGCATGACTACTGGCAAGATAGTGATGCATTTGGGAATGGAAAACAGGTCATGTTCTCGATTTCTCAGGAATTTATCAGGGACGTACAGACCAATATTAGCCTTAATGGCAGAGTTATCAATTAGAGCTCGCATAAATCTGAAAAAAATTGTCGCCAAATACATTTTCCTCTTCAGTTTCCTAATAAATGACGTTAAAAAGATTTTTGTTCAATTTTAAGATGTAAAGTATTTGCAGAATGTACTCGATATGCCTCACGTTTGCAGCAAATGTGGTAAGAGAATTACCACTTGTGTAAAAAAAAGTGTAGAAATATTAATAAATATTTATTGTTGGTGATCAATGTTTCAGATACCTGCCGGTCGATTTTAATACCCATCTTGTAAAATATAATACTTCATAAAGCTTATTTTTTTATTGTAAACAAGGATATTTATTGAACGTGTTTTCGCTTACATTAATAATTAATATTCCTCAATTTATTGATGGACGGATGATCGTCCCCTTTCATTGGGTACGAAGCTTTTCACCGTTCGGCAGTATTAATAAAACGTTAAAATATGAAAGCTGCCGGCGTTTTGTGTGCGCTCAGACAAAAGCTTTTGCCCTGTGATAGATTTACGTTTTTGATTAATTGCTTCATTATTTTACAGAGAAAATTGCAAAATTCTCTTACCCAAACTCAAAATGAAAGATCCGCCCTGAAACTCGTTTCGGAGCCTTAATGAAAAGCTTGCCATATAAATACACACTCATATTAATATTTCGCAATATCGAAAACCACCCACTCATTTTTCTTGTACATCAAAAGGGTGAACTTTTTACATTCCTATTTTTATAATTTATTTGTTTTACAATATTCATTATTTTTTATATTACTGAGCAAAGCTCCATTGTATATTTCCTAAAATTACATGTTTACTTTATATAACCATATCAACATATTTGCATTATTCATTTGATAATACAAATACAAACAAAGTCCAAAATTATTTATATCTTATTTTTATTTTTTATTAATTTTTTATTCTAGTATTGTTTTTGAAATGAATTTAACATGCAGTTGGTATTATAGATCACTGTTCATCGACCTAATGTATAGAAGGTTTGGATAAAGCGGGTTTGATTCTCACAGATGTTGTATTTTTTAAACCCAAAAAAATAGAATTGGATGCCTAATGATTTGAGCAATTGACTGACAGTAAATTCTTTTCTGTCATCTGAAAATCTGTAAACATCAGTCTTGAAAATGCAGAACTGTGTTATATACTCCATTTGTGCTTTTGACTTTTTCCACGCTATTTATGCTCCGGACTTGGAGCTAATAAGGCAATATTTTTTTTTTAATATACATACTCACACCTTTATACGTGATATTAATTTGTTCAACGACTCGTATTTGTATAAATTGAACATTGAATGTTTATTTTATTATTATATACTCTTTAATTGTAAAAGTAATTAAAATGTTTAAAATTCTATAAAAATAATGACTTGTTTGTATAGATTAAATACGTAATATTTATTAAAATATTATATACTCTGAAGTATTCGGAATATAACATTGTAGAGAAAACAAAATAATCTGTTTCCACTTCGCTGTTATTCATAGATCTCTACAAATAGCTTCATTCAAATAGTTTTGTGAAAGAATTTCAGCTTTGTTTCACAATAATGCATCATAATTCATTGCATACCATTACAAAACACGGCAAATAACTTAGCCACATTCTCTAAAACGGCTACAAAGCTTTTCATACTTCAAAGAACAATTTTGACTGTATTACGTCAGGAAGCCTGGAAGCATAATAATTGACAAAGCCAAGTTAATACATTTCTCAATTCGTCAGTAACGACATCAGCGTGTGCCGTAACGCCGTTACGTCGTTACCTCCGCCATATTGTAACGGCTAATAGAGCCTTCTCCTTCGATTAACTCCGGATTAAAGAGGCGCGCACTGTGCAATTTACGATCGCTTACTTACTGGCTTGCATGAATTCGTTACGTTTGAAATCGGTTTAGTAAGTATTTATTGATAATGCGTTCAAGTGCAAATACTATTTAATTTATTTGTTTTTTATTGAATTAATTAATTACTGATTTTTTTGTTACAACTCAACTATTTATTTGTTGAATCATCATTTTTATACTTCTAAATAATTTTTTCCACCTTCATTTTCTAGTATTATGTATTCTAAACTGTTCACGTTGACAGCTATAACGTTGAATAAACATCAATTTTATTCGATTTCAAATTTAAGAAAAAAATAATTTTACAATAATAAAAATAATTCAAATTTCATTCTTTAAAACTCATTTTTAACATAACCTAAAGCTTTGTTTTTTATAAAGGATTTATGAATTAGTTAATTAAAGTAGTTAACAGTTTAAATTACCACGTTTATTTTACAAATATTAAAAATCGACTGTGGAAAAGATAAAGTACGTAACCCACACCAGGCGAAAGTTTGTTTGAGACACAAAAAATGTATATTTAATAATTTCACGCCAAAGTCAAACTATTAAATAAACACTACCTCAACGTGTATGACGACTTAATCTCTTCTACAGAATATGCTATAAGCTTGATAAGTTATTTGAGAAAAATAATAAAAATTATATGGTAGAAGTCCATTTACTGATTTCATATTTGACAGAGCGCTATTTATACTAAAAACTAAATTTAGATACTTATTCAGCATTTGTAGCTTTCAACTATATGGTATAACGTATACATTGCATATATTGTGATTGCTGTATAATTGTAATATTGCTGCTATTTTAAAAAACTTGAGGGTTATGTCCTTTTTTCTTTCTACAGTCGATATGTAAAAATTCTACGTCACCACTGTCCACCGTTTGGCAAGAGATTATGCATGTATTTTTTGTTTAATATTATAAAATTATACTATTTATATTTTTGTGTACCTGATTTTTTTTTTCCAATCACGATTCGTTCTTATATAATATCTAATATCCATTTTATAGTATAGTTAACAACATGCATGTAATAAGCAGAAATGCATATATTTTATTTTATTCCAACAATAAAATTAATAGCCTTCGTCAGTAGCGTAGCTACCGAGGAGCAGACTGCTCCGGGCGCACGAATCAAGGGGAGCGCAAATCAAGTAAATTTAAAAAAACGAGAACCCTTAATGTCTGCAAGTAAAAATTTAAAATAGCGTAAAAGATAATAATTTTTTTTTTAATATTATAGGAGGTGCGCAATTTTACTTGCTCCAGGGCGCTGAATTTGTAGCTACGCCACTGCTTCTTATAATAAAAGCACGCACATATATTTTCTGTTTTATATTATGTAATATTTTTTAGGTTTTCTTCAACGTTTATTTTAATGATTTATTGTTATATATAAGATTAAAAAAATCGTTTTATATATCGTATTGAAACTATTCTAGCCCCCCATTTGATTCATAAAGCCTGTGTTGGACTTAATTTCCCTGATGCGTTCTCATAAATTACAGTTGACACGACGTACAGGTGCAGTTTTGCGGATCATCGTTTGGAGCCTGATCATTGTAAATTTCGTAGGGGGGTGCGTTTTCTTGATTGATGCGACGTATTTGTATATTAAGTAGAGCTTTGGGAGCATTACTCTTCGCACCCCACTGGGCACGGAGGCTCTATTGATTCATCGGTTTTGCCTAAATAGCGCATCATCCGGAAATATATATACGCAATTTGTATTCATAACATAATTTGAAAAAAAATTAATATTAATCACATTTTACAGGTTAGCAGTGCTTTTTGTGCTGTAATATAGAAAATATTTTTTCAAGTTTCAAAATATATTAGACGAAACAAATTTATTAGGCGCGTACATAATATTTTTTTATATCCCATGTTTGCTCTTAAAGTGGAGTATATGGGTATACACAGTGTGAAGATATGCACTCCGAAAGTCAAGTATATATATCTCCATAATGTGAAGATGTCTCGACAGATTATTTTTCAAGATAACTGTTTGTCAGACAATTAATCAACCTAATAAGCATCCTGCCCTGCATTTTGGGATTTTTAAAAAATCCGACAATTGCGCACCAGGCAGTTTCGCACATTTTAAATGTGTGTATTTAATACCATGTTCGCTCCCAAAGTGGAGCATTTTGATCTACACAGTGTGAAAATATACACTGTGAAAGTGAAGTATATGGATCTCCGCAATGTGAAGACATTTGACAGTATATTTTTCAAGATAATTGTTTGACAAACAATTACTCAATCCAATAGGCATCCAGTCCTGCCTTTTCGGATGTTTTTTAAATCGGACAGATATGGGAATCGAACCCGCATTCCCCTGATTGCTAGGCGCGCATACTAACTTCTACAATACCAGAAAGGTATTATTATACAATCAATTTTGTAATCAATACATTTAATTATAAAAGAACAGCATACTTTAAAAGTGCAAACAAAACTTAATTATCTTTCTGTCTCTATCAATATAAATAAAAATGTAATCGTTCGTTTGTTCAAAATCTCAAATATCCGAAAGTTCTTTACTTAAATTGCTTTGAAATTTCGACACAACGCTGCATTCAAATATGCGAGTATTTTTCATATATCTACTGTCATATAGATATCACACCCGTGACAAATTAAAAAAGTGACTGAGCCACAGCAACGCGTGGCTGGGTACAACTAGTTAATTATAAAAATAAAAGGCATTCAGAAAACTGATTGTTAAATAATGGACTTTGGTCTTTAACGAACAGCCTTTTGCTCGCATGAGTCCATTACGTCTTGGTTCTACTGCACTCTCCTTAAAATAAGTTTTGGTAAGCTGGAGCGTATTATATTTAAGATTTTTTTCGAACTTATCACAAAATTTCCAAAAATAGAGCTATAACCATAAGTTCGCTCATCATATTTGATATTTAACGTCCGTGTAGTTTATTCAGCGTCAAGTCCGTCCAGGCTATTCGCAACTCAGTGGCCTTTGAGCTGCTGTCAGCATGATAAAGTTTTCCCACAGTGGGAATTCGCACATGCTGAAATTTTCAGACAAATATTCCCAGGTAATTTCCGACGTCAAGTTCACTGATGGACCAACGTATACATATCACATCTCGTGTCCACTAATTAATTTATGAAGCTCTCCCGAAAGCTCAACAACAAGACCACAACTAATTTTCATAAGGCTCTAATATTTAGCTTTAATTTCACACCTTATCATTTTATGCTTTGCTACTATCATGTTTACCAAATTCTCTAAATCGAATGAGAAATATCACAATTATATCACATACTCTTTTTTGCCATACTCGCTTTCTACACTAAGCATATAGCCTTCACATGACGCCTCCAGAGTTTACCTGCCAGTTGCTTCACATCCTTACAGCTCATGCCGGCTTTCTTCAATTCATCTGAGTACATCTTTAGTATCTAACGGTCTGACGTTAAATGACATAGATGACAATTAAAAAAACTAAACGCAAAACGATCATTTTTAGACAATTTTTCTGTTATCAATAAGAATAATATAATCTATGATGATATATAATTATATATATATCGACTGTGAAAAAGGAAAAATGATGTAATCCTTTTTCGATAACAATGTACACAACTTAATACACATTTTATTAAAAGGATGTAAGCTGCAAATTCTATTCTGTAATTTGTAATCTGCAATTCAATAGTATCTATTTTTCTTGAATAACCAATAGTATCATTATCATTATTATCTCCCTGTTAGCGTAATTGTCAGCGTGGCGTGAGCGATCAAGGGAATGCGGGATTGATTCTCCATCTATCGGATTTTAAAAATCTAAAAATGCAGGACTAGATGCCCATTGGGTTGAGCAACTGCGGAGAGATGTATAGTCCACTTTAGGAGTGAATATCTTCACGATGTGCAGATTCATATGCTCCATTTTGAGAGCGAACATGGAGTATATAAAATACCAGTTTTAGTATTCTTGTACCTTAAGATTGTGTCTTTTCCATATTTTGACATTAACTTAAAGTTATTTTATAGACCTTTCAGTGCTTCATGTAAAACTTTTATGTGTAGGTAACGTTAATTTTTCTTTCTGCAGACGATAAATATATGAAATAATATAATCATTTTTATAAAATATATACATATGCTTGCGAATATCCCCAGAGCTAAAGATATATCCGACCATCCGCCAAGTGGGCTGTGAGTACGTCAAAAAATAAAAAAGCCCCCGGGGGTGATGATAGACATCCAGAATTTATCAAGTATAGCCTAAGCGCAATCCTGCACCCACTCTTTAATTTATTATCAAAGGTGTGGGAAGAAGAACGTTGACCAAGAGACTGGGCAAACGGTGAAGTGATAACCCTCCACAAAAAAGGCGACCCTCTCTGCTGCGATAACTACCGTGGCATCACGTTGCTAGTGTTCCGGGAAAGATCTTGGCACACATCATCTTGCAAAGGATAAGTGAGCCAATAATGCGCGTCCTAAGAGAAAATCAGGCTGGATTTCTACTTAGGCAGTCTTGTGCGGACCACATCTACAACTTACGTGTTGCCTTCTCCAACAAAGTCGTGAGCTGGACAGCCTCCTGGCTCGTTGAGTTGATTCTTTTCAAGGGATATTGATTTTACGGGATTTTTCCAACAGGGGCTATTAATGAAAATTGTTTCGTGAATTATCTTTTTGAAATACTTTTGCACTAATATTTTTTTATTGCTATTGGGATATGTATAAAACTTGGTCATAAATTCCAAGCTAAAATCATAGCTAAATCATTCCAGCTGCGTTCAATACGTAGTTTAATATAACGGATATTTCCGTTCGCCACCGGAATGGCCATCCAGCCATGTTACTTTGATTTATACTCCAGTACTTCCGTCGAGTACCTGAATCAAAGATTCCCCGGGGATCGGCACAGATTTTAGTGGCAGCTGGCTGGCTTATATTTCCTAAGTGCCAATAAATTGCTTCTGCATTGAACTTCTGTGTATTATCGATTTAACTTATGTAACATATTATATTATATCACTGTGTTACGCGAAAAGTGTACAACTCTTTTTAATTTTCATATTGACTGTAAAAAAAAAAAGTCGTAGCCCTCAATTTTTCAAATTAGTTTTTATTCGATAACCACAATGTATACCATTTAATACACAATATGTTAAAAGGATGTATGCTGGAAATGACGAATTAGTGTCTATATTTAGCTTTTCAGTTTGAAAAAATCATCGCCTGTAAGGTTTGTGACCAGGAAAAAGGACAACATATCATTTTTTTTTTCTGTAATAACACATTTTTTTTTCATTTTATCGCGTATAATGCTTCCAAAACATAGAAACTTTGATATGACAAAGACACTTAATCAGATATATACACCTAGAAAAAGCTTGCAAGAAAATATTTGCTACAAATTATATCTACAAAACGTCCATGCGGTTTGAACCTTTTCGTCTTTGAAGTTTAAACTTTAAGTTTTAATGTCATTTAATTACAATCAAACTGTTGACCATACCTATTCTAAACTATCACAATACCGTTGTCAAATATTTTTTTCAGTAAATATCCGTATATATCATTGCATCGATAAATAAACAAAAACACTAAATATAACCAATCCCAAGGTTTTATAGGCAAAGACTAATAATATTTTTATAAAAATCGAAGCACAAAACGATCACAATTTTAAGTAGCAGAAGACGTCCAACCCACAAAACATTCAATAACTTTTAGAGTAGTACATTTTTCAATAATTTAGTAATCAGAAAAGATGTAGTACATGCCATGTATCTATTTAATCTTCATATTAAAGTATTAATAATATTTTTTAAATGTATACTAAATACTACGTTATTTCTGAAAAACCTCAATCGTGTTTTATTGACATCTTCAATAAAAATATGTAAATGAAAATATTATTTTTTTTCTACGTTGAAATTTTTATACAATTATTTTTCGTTCAACTATCACCTACGTTTAACACGTCTGACCTACTTTATTACCCAATTTTGCAGATTCAAATTCATTTTATATTCAAATTATTTTTATTCATCTGGCTATTATAAATTCAATACAATACTTGACAGTATATAATATTTTCAGTCTCTTGTCTCCCCAGTAGCATAGTTGGTAGCGTGCGTGCCTAGTAACCCGAGGAATGCGGTTTCGAATCCCCATCTGTTAAATTTCAAAAATCCTAAAATGCAGGACTGAATGCCCATTTGGTTGAGTAATTATCTATGGTGAAAAATAATCTGTCAAGACGTCTTCACATTGCGGACATCCATATACTTCTCTTTCGGAGTGGATATCTTTACACTGTGTAGATCCATATGCTCCATGTTGGGAGCGAACAATGGTATAAAAAAATCTAATCAAGCCTTACTACGGCTTATTTAAGCTTAACTATCCTGATCTCATCTAACCTAACATAAAATAATCTAAATAAATACGTGATGGTTAAAGTTGAAAGTAAAACAACAATGCCATCCATAATAATTTGTAAAAAACTTACATTGTTTAGTAGAAGTTTTTATAACAAACAAACGCACATATTTATTCTCTGTTTTATAATATAGATATAAAATAAAAACGTGTTCTGCAAAATACTTAATTCTTTTCTAGTAAAAATTCAATATACATTTGCCACTCTTTTGAAACCGACAATGCAAACGTTTCCTTCCGTAAATTATTTTTGAATGTATTTTCAACTCCGGTATTGCCAGCGTAAGAAATCCAAGCCTTTAACGTCGGCAAGTGCTTTATATTAAATCTCTATTATACTCCTGGCAATACATTAACTTGACAAGCAAAAAAATCAAAGGAAATTGCTGATTTACGCTTTTTGTTATTAATATTCAAAAATACACACAATAATATTGGTTATGTTGGCTCAATTTCATAATATTGATATATACTGCCTGATTTAATAATTTTCTTGAAAGAAACATGCTTTTATGCCTTTAACCCTATAGTTGCTATTTTCAGTTTTAACTATGAAATATTATCGGACAATGTTTTCATAACATTTTTTGATAAAAGCAAACATTGTGTTACTTTTATAAACCACTTTTATTGTAATATTTTTGAAAAAACTTCGCATATAACAACGCAAAATTATTATTTTGGCTCGTTGATATTGCGGACATTGATATATTGCCGTTAATTATTCAAAAGGATTAACAAAGTATCATCGATTTTTGTGGATGGCCAGCGTGCACTTAAATATCGACAATAAAATGGAAAAAAGACGTAAATACAATATAGGATATACAATAAACGTTTCTTCAATGATTTTAAGCCAAAATCAAAACATTATATTGGCAATACCTTAAAGTAGATAAAAACTTAAAGAAATAATTTTATTTACTCAATATGGTATTAATTTAATAAGTAATTTACGAAAAACCATTTAAATTGATTAGTTGGAAGCACTTTTTTCCAGTCGTAAATTTCACAAGACATCCTTTTTTAAAACTTAAAAGCTAAATTCAGACACAAAAAAAAACATTTCCAGCTTGCATCTTTTTAATAAAATGTGTATTAGGTTGCATTCATTCATATTATCGAATAAAAGCTATTTCGAAAAATTTAGGGTTACGTTTTTTTTCTTTTCCACAGTCGATACACATAATATATCTTCTAACGTTGTAGTTTTTATATAAAGCATTGTAGTAAATGCCGGCTTCCTTTGCTCGCTTAAATATATATATATATTTTTACCACGTTTGCTCCCAAAGTGAAGCACATGGACCTATCTACATAGTGTGAAGATATCCACTCCGAAAGTAGAGTATGTATATGGATCTCCGCAATTTGAAGACGTCTTTTCAGATTGTTTTTCACTTAAATTAACTTTCGAAAAATTGCTTAACCCAATGGGCATCCAGTCTTGCGTTTTTAGATTTTTTAAATCTGACAAATGGGAAATCGAACCCGCATTGCTTGAATTTCAAGGCGCGGACGCTACCAACTGAGCTAACTGCTGAGATTAGGACTTGTGTCAGACTTTGACATCAGTAACAGCCACATTCCCAACTAATTTAATCAATATCCTACACAGCCACATGAGAAAATATCAAACTCTATAATATCATACTAATTGAGCTTAAATAGAAAATTATTGTGGCCGATTAAGAACTATAAACTACATACAAACTACAATCTAATATTGTGTACAGATGTATGAATTTTGAACTGTTTATTTAATTATGTATCAGGAAAGCTTTTCGGTAATGATTTCGAACATAGAGCTTCTAATAGCATTAAAGCTCATGTTGTTTAGATGTTCGAAAACACAATGTGTAATACTTGTGAATCCTGTTACCTTTCGTACACACGGTGAACGGACAACATGATCCCTACAAACGAAGGGACAACATACCATTCCCATCAAACTCATCGAAGCGCAAAAATAGCCGACTGACGTTTGACAGATCTCATTACAGCAAAAACTTCGTATACGCCACTACATGAAAGTTTTATAATACATGTAATGGGTTATTCTTTGAACTTTTACTAGAAGGTTGTTTACCTGGCCCAAAAGCTTTCCCTGGTAACATAATACTTCCGGATGTTTTAATTGTATTCCTCCTGAGATAAATTTACAAACATCTACTTCTTTTGCATATATTTTAAATCAATTAGATGTTATTTCAATTTCTCCAACGATATAATTTTTAACTGATCATTTTTTTTTTATTTCACGGTCTGAGAACATTGCAAATGTTATGTTCTATAATGAGCATTTAAAATTTAACAAAACAACAAAATAGTTCAAATTAAATATGTGTATATAAAACAAATTAATTCTTGTGAAAGTTTTTTTGAGAAAAGGATTTTGAGAAATGAGAGAAAAGAAGAAGTGAGTACTGAGAGAATTAAGCAGATCGTAATCTAGAAAGATGTATATTTTTAAAGATCAAATATCTATACTCACTTTCACCAGAGCGGAAGATATCAATAATCGATGAAATTCCACATAATAAAAGTATATATGTTCGTGTTGGTATCACTTCTAGCAGGCTATTTCTACACTTGCAATAAGTTTATATAGTCTATATAAGTAAAGCATATATATGGATTTCCACAATTTGAAAATTAATCTCTTCGATCGTTGCTTATCAGCTAATTACTTAAAACATTGACATTCAGTTCCGCATATTAATAGAAGCTTTATAGTTCAAGATGTGTTTTTATATCAAAATAATCGCATATACAAATAGCAAAATAGTCAGATTTTTAACTCTCGGAGAGGAAAAAAGGGGGTGTTCAAAGCATTCAGTAAAAGGTATCTGCCTTCGCATGTCTTCTCTTTTGTTTTTTTTTATTTGTGTATTTCTTGCAATTATATTATATTACTTGTTTTTAAATACATTATGAAAGAAATTTTATAACTAATTACAATAATTGATCTAGCGGATTTTGCTTAAGTTTGATTAAAACATACAGTTTTTACTGAACACTCGACAGCCAGCAACACAAGGCGAGAATGAAGCCATCGATTTGTTTTTATTTAGTGTGTCTATTTTATATCACTCATTAATTTAACATACCTCTTATCGTTGATAGAAATATTTTCAATGTTTCAACAGATAACACTTCAGAATGGACCGCAAACGAAATATAAGCCTGCAAAATGTATCTAAATCACGCGATCTAAATCAAAAATGTACACTGCGTCCCATTCAATAAGGTTTCTAAAACTACCCCGTAGCATATTCGATTTCCAAAGCCTTTACTTACAACCCCATCTCTGCCTCACATTTCGGTAATAAGGGCACAACCCCCAAAATGACCAAAGGGTATATTCCACAGCACTGGGTTAGGTTATCACCCCATTATTAATGCACGAACAAACCAAGGGACTGATCAACCGTAACCAATGTATCGGTAAAAGAAATCCAAGGAAATAACCTTAATTACTTTTATTGAACGCGTTGTATGGAAAAAACGTCAGCCTCCCTGAAATCTATTCAATTAATATTGCATATAATACTAAAAACTCTGAATAAAAACCAGATATAATATAAACCTCATATTAAAGAAAATTGCCATTTACCAATGTATAGATTAAAATTTTACAAACCGTCTTGTGAATTATTCAAAACAAATTAAACTAAGCGATTATTTCAATAGGCAAATAACCCTAAAGAACCGTCACCTGGACGATAACCAGATAAATACGCATATGACATTTGCGCGCCAGACAGTTTCGCACTAAGAAAATATGTGCATTTTTTATATACCATGTTTGCCCCCAAAGTGGATCATATGGATTTACACAGTGTGAAAATATTTATTCCGAAAGTAGAATATATAGATCTCCGTTATGTGAAGAGGTCTTGACAGATTATTTTTTACGAGAATCTTTTGTTAGACAATTATTGCTTAACCCAATGGGTATCTAGTCTTGCATATTTAGGTTTTTTTTAAATCCGACTGATCGAGAATCGAACCCGCATTCCCGGATCGCTAGGCGCGTACGCTACCAACTACGCTAACCGAGGAGACTGTGCAATTACACACATAATTGAACATTAAGATAACTGAAGACATATGCAGCATAGTATTTTCATAATAGTTCTAGTCCAATTGTCTCTGTGTGCATTTGTAATAGTTGTAATAATTATCGTGTTTTCAATTTTCTATGTGTTTAATTTTTTTTTTATATTCTTTCATCTGTATGTGTCATTTTCTTGTGTTAACAATTAATGGAACCAAGGATTCAGTACAGATTGCCCAATGAATTGAGCAATCGGCAGATAATATTTTTTTCAAATATATCTACACATTGCCGAGGTATATATGCTCCACCACCATTTTGGAAAAAACGTGACTTAAAATATCGTATTAATTTAAATTGTGCTGTAAAGTTCAAATAAAATGGAATCCGGATATAGAATTTCACTAATAAGTAAACATTCGTTACATTGTAACTTCGTATTAGATTTCAATATCCAACCGGAATACTTAATATCGTATTACCCAAAATGGTCACCGAAATTAGCCGGTACCCCATTCGACGAGTATAAAATAAGCAAGACGAGCACCCTATTATAATCGCACGAGAGGACCTGGGGACCGATTACCGATCGCCTGGCCGAAATCTGTGCCCGATATTTGACCCAGTACTGTTGTAGATGTAGCCACAGTTGGTTCGATTCGCCTATCTCATTCCGAGTCTACACCGTGTGCCATCCCTTGTTGCATTGTTTGCCAACCCTTAATTTTAGGTTGTTTTATTAATATT
Source organism: Rhyacophila evoluta (assembly GCA_022683975.1). NCBI lineage: Eukaryota > Metazoa > Arthropoda > Insecta > Trichoptera > Rhyacophilidae > Rhyacophila > Rhyacophila evoluta. The sequence continues at coordinate 17,160 of JAGVSQ010005168.1, forward strand.
AATATGTATTTAATGATGTGAACATGTCAATTATAACTCTTTGAAAAAAATCTCACAGCAGATTGTCAAACCGCCTTGGAAAAGAATTCTCCATTCAAAAAAATCTACTTTAAAGCTTCCTATCATTGGGTTAGGTTATGTGATAATTTGTGATTTTACATGAGCAATTTTTATTGTTTTTTATTTTTAAATCGGATTCATACCCAAAGAATAGTTCCAATATCTCAATGACTACACATTTTTACTTAACTCCATTTAATATTAATATTATATTAAAACATTACAATAGCAAACTTTTTTTTAGCTGTTATTTATTTTAAAAAATTCGATACCTTGTCAACAGAAAAATCTTGCAATAATTTTTCTTTATTCATTTTACTACTTGTTTCACAGCCGTATTCGTATGACCGTTCTAACTGTGAATATCCATTAAAAAATAATATGACATCATATTCCAAATTGTTAGGAAAGTAATTTTTCTGGCATCTGCTAATCATTTTATTCCAACAACACTGCCAATGACACTGTCATCTCAATAAACTTTTACAATATATATCTTCTTCTTCCATATCCTCTCCCTAAGTGGAGCATATAGACACCACGTGCCGCCTCCGAGAATCCTTCTCGCCCGCCAGAATCCTTGCATCCTCTCAAGGCACACCTGCATCCCATAACTCCGCCGGTTATATAAATTGTATTTGACGAATTTTTGGTACGCTCACAACTGGTTGACTTGAAGATTAAGCAAATTAGGTTCAAAATCTTTTGAGATATCTTCAATATGTGGCCGAGCCATGTCCACTTTTTTGCCAGTAATAAGTGGCTGCATGGTCCGTTGTCTTATGTTTTCATTTTGAACAAATCCCGAATCTCGAATTCCAGAATCCGCAGAATATTTATAGTAATAGTATAGTATTTAAATTCTGAATTATTTAAAACTGGTAAACTTCCATATGTGAGATCACTGT
>JAGVSQ010005169.1:0-18125 GCA_022683975.1 Rhyacophila evoluta
ACTCAAAACTCAAAAAACCCTCCAGAGCGGGTTTAGCAACTTGGCGATTCATTTACAATATGAATAGACGCCGGTAGCGTAGAGGTTAGCATTCACGACATTTCCGGATGCGGGTTCAATTTTAGGGTACCGAGGTCGGATTTTAAAAAATCTGAAAATGTAAGACTGTCTGCCCATCGATTAAAAATAATTCTCGTGAAAACTATTATGTCAAGATATCGTCCACCTTCAGACCAGATATATATATACTGCTTAGATCCATATGCTTAACTTTTGGTGCGGACATGGTGCAAAAAATGTATATTATTTTTTTTTCTATGGATTTTATTATTTGTATTTAGATAGTTTTGTTTGAGACGCAGTTTCGTCACCTTACTGTCGTTGCAACTCTATATATTAAGATAAGGTACTTTATCAATGAAACGTTATTCAATATTTCCCATAACTTTCCCTTGTATTATATAATTATTATATATAGTAACTGCCGTATTCTTTAAAAAAAAAAGTATGAACATAATATATATCTTTGCCGATGTTGCAGCAACACCTTACTTGATTTTTTGGTTTCAGTCACTTTATAAAGTAAAATTTATCATTTTACAATCTCTCGTATCATCATCATATTTTTGTATTCACACAATTATTTGTCAATATAAAAATGTGCCAATGAAACAGGAGATCGCAAAAAAATTAAAATTACTTTACAAAGTGACTTAAACTAAAAAATCAAGTTACGTGATCCTGCAATATTGTCGGCGATATACAACACTACTCATATGTTAAGGATTCTTTATATATCGAATATACATAAAGTTAATAATTTGGATAACAGTTGAAAATATTTTGTGTTGAATGTTATCTTTTCTATAACGTGGTTTGTTATTTTTAAGTTGGCATTGCAATGATTTTTTTGTCTTCGGGTCGAGTTCAAAAATGTTGCGTATTCTGATGTAAAACTGCCAAGGAAGAGAAGCAGGTTCAGCAGCGGACCTCCCGCCGGACGTAACATGCCAAGTGTTAATTAACTTTGAATAATTGACGCGGTTCGGCGTTAATGGCTGCTCACCATTTGGGCGAAAGCCATTATAACTTTGTAAGTGTCGACGGACGGTGAACGAATTATCATTTTCACGGTGGGACGGGGTGATGACCATCTCACCACCTGTCGGGGAGAGGTTAAAACTTCTATAATAAATATCTACAGATTCAAACGGGCCATTAGATATTCATTGTTTATACCCTTACACGGTGTGACAAAGTTTGTACACGAAGCAGTATGACAATTTTCTTTAACCATATCCACTTCGAACTTGGAGCATATAAATCTCCACAGTGTGACAACGTCCATTTCAAAAATGTACGAATCTTTACAATATGAAAACTCATCATTTTCACAACTGTTAAGAATTTATAAAAATCAGTTCTCGTATCAAAATACGCATTTGCTGCTATACGGTCACAAACTATGGCACCCAACAAACAAGCTATGAAAATATAAATTCCTGCAGCTAATTCTGTGAATACAATGTTATGACTGTTTGTTACGAGCTGATAAGATAACGGACCATGCAGCCATAAATTACTGGTAAAGAAAAGCTGAAACTCTAGACCTAGCTTGACCACATATTGCAGATGTTTCAAGAAAGTCTAAATCTGTCTATTTTTCAGTCGACCGGTTGTCAGTGTCCTGAAAGACCGCTTAATACCATTTATAAAATGTATTATATAGAACCTCAAAGAGCGCAAGAGGAAAAGGCGTCATTTGGTGTCCACTTAATGAGCGTATATGAAAGGAGAAAAATAGTTTTAGTACAATAATTGAATACCGATTTAATTATATCCGTACGATTATTTATCTTTATGTACCTTCCATTTGTTGATGATAACATTTAATTAAATAAATGTAAAACAATAAAATAATATCTATAAAAAAATGCTCAAAGTTTTTAAGTAATATAATAATATTTGTATAAATTAAAACTACGATCAGTTATATAAAACATTTAGATTAAAACTGTATAACAATGGTCCACATTCAGAATCTCGTATGCATCTTTACTTCATAAAACTCTGTGTAGAGTGGCTGTGAGAGATTTTCTTATACTTAATCCATTACTGTGCACAATATTAAAGGTAACCATGGGGAGAATTCGCAAAATTCATTCCGAGCTTTTAATTATAATTTTATAAGTTTAAGTCGAGCTTTTCCTATCATTCCGCCCTGTTGTTCATTAATTTTATTCACAGCTAAGGTCGAGAGCGCGGCTATTACGTTTTAAATACATTAAAACTTGACAGGCTCACTTCTCACGGTGATTATTCAGGGGTGAGTCAATAAATAAGGTGAGTTGAGAGACAATTTCCTCCAGGAATAAGCGAATGCCAACGCAGGTACCATGGATGAGATGAAATTTGACGTAACTTATGCAATGAATTCTTGAAAAGTGAATATTGCCCTTATAACCATTATATTATATTTAAGAGTATAAATTGACCATCATAGTTGTATTTATTCATACATACTTAATAAATGAACAAAATATCAGTTTTTGTGATTTTATTATAATATAATACATGGACAGTATCTAAAATAACACCTGACAAAAGCTGTATACTGACTTTGAGAACAGATGCTAGCGTCAAATGCTGGGGGTGAGATTGAATGACTTTATTAGGAACATGGAGATAACGTAGTAGACAAGGCACTCATTTGTACCTTTAAAAGCCATGCAGCAACACTGGAAATGACATGTACTTCGGATGCCTCCAAAAAGTCTGAACTCTGTTTGTCTATTCTTCCGACCGGTGGGATTCCGGCATCCTAATCTCGATTTTGCTCCTTACTACTTACCTTAATACTAGTATAATACATAAAGACTAGAAGCGAATTTTTTCGAACTTATAAATTGCTTATTTCCGATTCTTGGAATAAATATTCATAATGAATACATAAATCATTGACTTTGGACCTTGGAACGGATAAAGCAGCATCTCTGTTTCTTGAAAAGTTATTTGGCAGTGTAGTATTTACAATACTAGAACCTCAACTATGCCTATTTCTCATTTTGATCTTCTGATGTCATACCAGATATTTAGAAAACTTTAGAAATGAATTCTCCACACTTTACAAATGCCAACCTGACAGAATTTAAATCGTATGAAATACTCAAAATATCCTAAGTAACTGAATTCTCATTAACACACACAACAACACATTTTTCTTAATTTTAAATTACCGCACACAATTATTCTCAAATAAAATACAATTAAATAAAGCCAGGGATAGTATACAAACAAAAAAAATATTATATAGCGATACGGTCCATGTTCACAGTTGACTCTACAACCGTTCGTTAGGTATAGCTGCCCAGGACTCTCTCCAGGCGGCTATAAAAAATCTTTCCACACCCTTCTGGATGCCGGTACCAATAGTTTCCAAAAATCGAGTATTAGATCATTTTTCTTCACAAAAATAATCGAGAACTCTATAAATTAACATGACCTATCCATCTAAAATTTCTGGCCTTCGAGATACTAAAATATTATGCTCTCATGAACGTGATATATACATATTATTAACTAGTCCAAATATTTATTTCAATTCAAGAATTCTATTTCAAAATGCTTTTTTATACCATATTCGCTCCCAAAGTGGAACATACGGATCTGCACATCGTAAAGATATCCACTCCGAAAGTGGAGAATATGGATCTCCGCAATATAAAAACTTTTTAACAGATTATTTTTCACGAGAATCGTTTATCAGATAATTACTCAACTCAATGGGCATCCAGTCTTGCATTTTTAGATTTTAAATCCGACAAATGTGGGAATCCCACCTTCATTTCCCGGATTGCTAGGCGCGGACACTAACCTCTACGCTATTAAGAGGTTTTTTTTTATTGTTTTTTCGTCAAACTTTAAGGCATCGCGTCCATACACTACTAATCATAATAAACAGCTAAAATTTACTTGTTTTCAACAGCGTTTTAAAGATAAATTGTCAGTAAAAAATATATTTGATCGCACGTCATTCGATCTTATTAAACCGGTTTATGAGTTATACAGTGACTGTATTATTACTAAATACATTAACTTCAGTATTTACCAAGAGAGAATACTCTCAAATAGTAGTTTTACAAAAGGCATAAGTCATATTTATGCATTCTTCAGTCATGCATGACTTAATTAATGAAAGCCGTAAAATACAAAGACAACAATTCACCCGGAGACTCATGTCACGTTGGCCAGACTATGCAATGCGATAATTTCACTACATGAATAATAATTCTAATTTCGTTGACAATGTGTGCTTTGGAGCTTCACTTAGCCATTTCAAAGTGAGACTTGTCGTAAAAGTTAGTGATAGTATGTGCATTAGGCATTTATACGGGTGCATTCGATTCTGGAGCAGTTTTCTTTGGGGACCCAAGTACAATCCGTCTACCTTAACTCTGCCGGCATAACATTAGTACGGACATTGATGTCATAGGGGGATATAAGGAGGCGATCATAGAGGTAACGTATGAAAATTTGAATAGCCTAATTTCAAATCACTTGATATTTAATTTGAATACCAAGTTTTAGTTTAACATGTTTATAGTGATATTTTAGGTAGCATAGAGGTTAGCGTATGAACGTAGTAATCCGTGAATGCGAGTTGGATTCCCAGATCTTTCGCATTTAAAAAAAATCCAACAATCCAGGAAAATTTAGGTCTAAAGTCTTAAGCACCCCAGGCCAACAAGCATATCTACGTAGTTTTACTGGAGCATTTTTTGTTTTATTTGAAGTGCTATATACAATAATAATTATTAGTTTACTTACAATTATCGCAATATGAATGAATAGTATAGACTGGCTTATGTGGTGGAGGAGTAACAATTTTGCCGGGATTAAACCACTATACTTACAAATCCTGTATTTTAATTAATTTTTTTTCTTTATATTCTAATTTTAACCAAATGTTTGTTGATAAACAACACTACAAAACGTATTTAAGGTTGCTATCAATTCTAAAACGTGTATTCTAATTATTACACGAAATCAAAAACAGTTATTGAATATTATACAAACTGTAACAATCTCAATCCCCAGCAGCCTCAAATGCAGAATTGGATGCCCATGAGGTTGAGCAATTGTCTGACAACCATTTCTCGTGAAAAATAATCTGTCAATGTATGTCTTCAAATTGCAGAGATCTGTATGCTCTACTTTCGTAGTGGATATCTTCCCACTATATCCAGATGCTCCACTTTCGGAATAAAAATAGTAAACATATTTTTTCAAGTATGTTATGGATATTATTATTCATGTTAAATTATGTTAAGAAAAAATAAAAAAATAACGTTAAGCCACAAAAAATGAGAAACTGAACAATATAAAAATCTTATTTTATTTTGCTCAGCACTTCTCTGTCTCTGTGAATTATTTTCAAATCCCACGTGGACTTTCCACAATGCCTTTACACGTTCATAAGCTTGCTCCACCTGACTTGTTTCCAAATAACTCTAACTATTGTTTTGCCAAACCAAATTCACCATGAAGATTAAATCAACAGTGATGTATGAATAGGATTGGCTACTTATAGTGGTGCGCAAGTATCTAAACGAAAATACTAACTCACCCACGTCTATTAAATATATCATTATAAATTAATATAATATCGTCCATCCAGAATTGACAAATTTGTGCTAAATTTTGAATTATTCCGGTGATGTAATTAATAAAATTTGTCTAAAAAATATTCACACTGAAGCTTTATTATTTTTTAAAAAAAGAATACGGTGTTTTCATATGAAATAAAAAAAGAATCGTACACATTTAAAGAACTGTCAAATTTTTGGTGAATTTTATATGTTTTCGTTGACGTTTTACATCACTTATTTGGATATTTTTTATGAGTTTTCTTATATAAAATATTGGCATTACTAAGCAGAGGGTTCATTATTAAGTCATAACGCGTAGAATCGAATTTTTCTAAGAAAAATAATGTCGAAAAATGACGCAGTTTCGATTCCCATTTGCAGTCTTCAACCTGTCAAAGTAAATGTTTTGAAAAATATTTTTAAATCAGAACATAATTCGACAAAAAGTAATAACATTCCAAATGTTCATAACCTACAAAAAGGTATTTATTTTATAATTTTGATGAAATTAAATTTCCTTTCTGGCACATATTTTTATAAAAATTTAAGTGAGTACAATTCTAAACTTCCTAAAATATGCGTGTAAGAGCTATTTTGTAGAAAAGGTTGTCGAGTTTGTGTATTTGGGCTTTTTAATCAACGTCCACAATATTTTAATGGTTAAATTGGGTTGAAGATCCACACGGCGAAAAGAAAATATACTTCAGTCTCCGGAATAACATTGCATACAGAAGCTTGCAGTTAAAATGACAACGCACAAAAAAGGTTGATTAGTTTATGTATTTAGGCTTTTTGAGTAACTTCCAAAATATATGAGTTAAAATATCCAAAACAGTATTTTGCACTAGTAGATACTTACATGGACTTCATATGTACCCTCCATCTGTTACGTAAGACTTAAACTCTCTACTTCAAAACATTGATGATAATAATTACGGATAACAGAAATATGAACGATGAACAAGCATGCTACTAATCTACAAATATCGGTGGCCAAAACTCTTAAAAATACTTCATTCAATTTATGAAGCATATTTTTTGCGTTATTGTGTGACCACGAGCTGTATTATCCATCATAACCATATATCAAACAATTTACCAAGATTACACTTTTACTGGATATAATATCCTTAATGATGGTACATGCACATCCTTTGAAGAGACTTGCCATGCTTTTTTTACGAAGCACTCCGAAATTGAAGTATGTACATACCTACATGTTTGGATGGCCGTAAAGACATGTCTTGATCGACTTTTTTTACGAAAATTCGAACGGCAGATGTGGGAATCAATATATCAATCAATCAGAATATCTTCTTGGCTACGAAAGAGACCTATAAAAATTCTGGCATCTCTTGAGAAAGATAGAAATTATTGGAGAGTAACATTTTTGAAGGCGCTATATGATATCCATAATTATATTTATCTTAATGAGCGGACAAAAATTATTGCTGAATATATAACACCTGATGTCTTTTATTGCATTATATGAAGCATTTTTACAAATGTCACTATAAGTACTAACAATCATAACTATTGACAGACCTTGGAGAAAAAAACACATGTTTCGTAAATCTAACGTCTTTAACTTGAACAATCATGGACGATAACATTATTTTCAACCTTCTTTGATCATTTCAGATACTTCTTATACTCAAAGTTTCAATAAAAATGTTAAAAACTCCTCAAATATCCCAAGTGATACATCAACAACAGAAAATGAAAAAACATCAACTAAAATCACTAATGATATTACCATGACAACGGATAGATCATCTGGAGAGAAGAATTTTGACGTCGTATTAAAAGACAATATTGCACCGATCGGTCCAACTAAAATTGCCATCGTGAATGATAACGATAAAGGCGACAATAGCAGTCTACATCAAAATGATTCATCTTCCAGCGTCAACAGCATTATTTGCAGAATTTGCATGTCTTCGGGAGGAAAGAGGTGGTAATGTGTAGTAGATAACACCATTTATTATTTACATCATTCAGTGTAACTCCGGTGGGTCTGGTACCAAACTCCGCTTACGGACGATCTTTATTAGTTTACGGTACATTTAATTATAGTTGGATAAATTGTACAAAGAATTCTAAGATGCGCCGGGTTATTTCATTCGCATTACAATACATTGGGCATCTTAACCGCTTCTATAAAACAAGCTCACTCTCGTTTTATTCCACTTCCTTAAAAAAACTGAATCTTTTTTCACATAGTTCAACCACCTTGATTTTGTCTCCCTTATCCTGTTCACTATTCCATCATATTAAATAAGGGAATTTTTTTTTTCATTTTTGGACATTACCTGCTCAATGAAGTTCTTCTGTTGAAGCACTGGATAAAAGCTGTAAAGCTTAGTCTCCATTTCTACTCCCCAAGCACAATATTAAATTTCACAAGAAAATATCATCCTATTTTTTCGAGATTTGGGTTTTATTTATCCGTTCAAGTAATTTGATCCACGTACTTCATCAAAATATAGATGAAGAAATATGATACTTTTTGCAACTTAGGAATTCAAATTTACGATTTTAAATAATTCACCAACGCATATTTTAACCATTGAAATATCATAATTTACGCTTTCTGTTTCGAAATAAAGTATGCGTATCATCACAATATCGATGGCCATAAGTTGACATATTTCAGTGTGAAAAAATGTTTTTTTTCATTTTAAAAATTGAATTCCATTTTCATTATTTTCCGTATGAATAAATTGCAATACTATGTTAGCTTTTGATAAAGTGTATAGACAACATATAATTCAAACGGCCAAAAGGCCGACTGCTAAGTAAAAATAGAAAAAATAAAATTGTGTAAAACATTTACAAGCTTAGATATTAATTTTCAGAATGCTTTCACCTTGCCAGTGCAAAGGAACGTTGGGAAATGTTCATTACAGTTGCCTGCAGCGGTGGTTATCTACTTCCGGCAGAATGTCCTGCGAATTATGCGATACCCCTTTCCCGGTCGAGATCGCGCAAAGATATTCCTTCCAGCGAGCTCTCGTTATATGGCTGGGACATTTCAGGGTAATTTTTCAGGTGATAATATACATAATAATCGCTACTATGTCTTGATGGTTTGGATATAAAAGCACTAAAAAACTAATAAATTGTAATATTTTAATTGTAAATTACAAGCGTCACTCTAACTTAGTAATGTGCAAATTGCTTTTTACTCTCCTTTCATTCCAAGTCCATGGTTAGTATTCTCAAAAAATAGCTGCTCACTGTTGTGCAATTTTAAGTAGACCTAATGGGAAAATATAATATTCATTTGCACATTTTTTTTTAATCTTGTTATTACTGATAAAAGCAAAACTATTATAAGTCATCCCTAAGTGGTACAATTATAAATTTACTGGAAACTCGATAAGAACTTCATGTTTATTAAAATTAATTAGCTTCAAGTATAGCTCATATTAACATAGACGTATTTAATCTCGACAAATCTTTTACCACTATTCTCAGTGGTTTTGCGGTATGATAAGTAGGGCTAATTAGGGCTACGTAAATTGATAGCTCAACGAGACTCAAAAATTGCATGGGAACAAGTTCCCTCATTGTAGAGAAATCAATTAAATGCCTTCCCAGTCATCATACTTGTGGCAATTATTGAAATGAGAAGCGGAGTCTTGGCATACGAGTGCTCAATTTCCGACACGTCGCTCCATTTTCAATCGTAGCAAACTGTAAATGGAATTACCGGGTGCTGCTGGAATAGCGCTCAGTGCTCGGGTTAATCGTGAAAGTTTGACTCTAGACCAATAGAAACATCCGCAGTATGAATCCAATAACAATGCATATTTATATTATATTAATATATCTTTTCAAATTACAAGATTATGTATTTCTTAAAATACTTGCATTTATCTCAGATGACGTAAATTAGGCAAAAAGATTAATGACCATGTTGCCATCGCGTCGTATCTTAAGAGGCCTACACACTTTCATACAAACTTGCGCAAGTATGCATGAACGATCATAAAAATACGGTAACCATTTCTTAAAGAATTTACAATATTAAAACACTGTTATTTCATTATTTCCGTTTTACGAGTGATGAAGTAAAAATAACTTTGAATTCAGTTCAGACTTTCTAACATTAGTTAGAATTATTAATTATCGATTGATTAAGTTCACTATTATTTTCAGATCGTTTAATATTTTATTACCAACATTTACTTAATAATGAAATTGTATGTACGACTATTTTCATTTCGTTTTGTAACATAAACTGTTAACTTTCAAAACCCACAGTGTATTTTGTTGCTCAAATCGAGCATGTTAACATTATATTAAGCAATAATAATAATTAAAGCATCCCATATCAACGAACGGTTTATTTGCTAATTTATTTTATGTCGGTAGACGACCGGTCTTATAGTTTATATCAAATATACGTTGTATTACCTAAAATTAGTATATTTCCCGTTTTCAAGGGGAAAAAATGATCACATACAAATGATTGTGCATGCAAACTTCAACATGTGTAGCCCCTTTTAAAGAGTCTGCAATACTTTTTAATCATTTGGCTTCCTCACAAGCCATGCTTTCGCCAACATTTTATACGTATCACTTAGTGTTCGTGGAAGACTTCAGAATACCACCGATTTATAGGAAAAATAAACAAAGATTTTTCCTAGACATCTGTGCTCTAGCTATTATTTACAGCGTCGCAGCATGACTTTTGATAAAACAAGCATAGTGTCATCGTAGAGCAAAAAGTTACTAATAAGACTACATTGCTTAAATCATATATGTATTGTAGTTGCAATTTTAAATAAATACATGCAATAATGCATTCCTTCCGATTTTTTGCCAGTCCATGCAGATATCTATTTTAAACTGTAATAACAAAAAAAAAAACAAATTTGCTAAGCTGCCGCTCACAATCTTTTGCCAATTAAGGCTCAATAGGAATAGGCCCAAAAACCTCTTCCGCTATTTTTTTGCAATCAGTGTTACGTAACTGTTATTTTTTAAAATTTATTGATTATGTAAATCGAAAATATATTTTTAATGGAAGACAAAAAGAGACTATAATTTAAAATTTTAATGTGCACAATTTGTCATTTTATAACCTGACTTAATGTCTGATAGGAATAATTTATTAAAATATTATCAGACTTACTAAAGTGAACCGATGTTAATCCTCAGACTGACTGTATATTTTTCGTGCTGGTGTCAACCATCACCATCGGACTAGTGACTTGCTGCCTTCTCGGATCCCAGTACTTGATCAATCAGGGAAACCAATTTGGAGTGTCGAGGACTTTTACGGAGGCAGTACTAGACCTCACGATGGCCATGATAACTTTTGGATACGTAGTCTTCGCTTACACGCTGTGGAAGAACCATTTCACTATGTGGAGGCGATGGAGGAATGCTACTGTTGACGTCAGGCTGATTATGGTCGATGACTGCAATTTACCTGCTTGAAAACAAACTCATACATTAACTCAAATATATAGTAACACCAATTTTTACATCTTCAGTTCAGATCAATATCACATTTTAGCGATTTAATAACAATTTACAATAGATACACTTAATGTTTCCGATTATTATTCTATACAATAAATTATTTTTTTAACGTTATTTATCGTCTTCTATTTAATAAATAGCCGATTTGATTTTAATATAATATATTTATACATAGTTCAGATAACATTTTTCAATCTATGTATATTATTGTAGTGGATTTACAAAATTATAATGTCTAAAATAAACAATCAGATTCTTCGTGATATTAACTTTTTAAGCACTCAATAGCACGCGAATATTATTTTTTTTGTAAGAAAATTCGCAAATATTACTCGTATTTTTTACCGATATGTAAGGCAATGCAACATTTGAATATCTTCAATATCAAGATCGGGTCATGATACAGAATTCAGAATAGTTATTTTCCGACTTGACAGACAGTTTAACAAACAACTCTTCAACAATAAATAATTCTATCCAGGCAACAAATTCTTGGTCTTTTACTTTTTCCACACTACGCATTACTCTCTTCGTCGGCTCTTATTTACCTATAGCGTGGACATGACAAGTATTCGCTTTAATAATATTATAAATTTATTAACATCTGGTTCTTTGTGATGGATAGTGAGTTATCAGTAAGTATTTTTTATTTTATTTCTACAAATATGCTGATTGCAAAGTTTTCATGCTTCATGTCTCCTTCATAAAAACTCCTATGAATTCAATAATGGCATTACAAAATAAAAATATTGATGACCATAAACAAAAATAGTTATTTTGTATGTGTGTGACGGGCAGCATCGATCACTTATTTGAATGATACTATTACGTCTCAGAGGGGAAAAGAAGAAGCATCTAGAGCGGTTGAATACAGTGCTCATGATATAAATTAGATCTGCCTCTGAATGTCGTTTTTCCGTTTCTGCTGTTGTTTTTGCATTTTTTGCGTTTATTTTACATTGTTTGATTTTTAATACATACTAGAATAATTTTCATAGCTAATAAAAATAATTGATTAAGCAAATTTTGCATAATTTGATTTTAAAACATACATTTTTTCTAAGACGCTTGTTTATAAAACTATCACCGTTGCTTTTAGTATAGTAACGCGAAAGTTAAACATAATAATTCTATGGTTCCATAATTACAGACTCCAAGTGTTTACTTTTTGCATGTCAATCATATACCTACATCAGATTTATATGATATATATGTATATATATAAATATATAACCATATCATGTATACTTATAAAATTGAAAAGGTTAAAGTATAATTTTTATTTATATTTGATTATCACATATTATAATCTCTGAATACTGACAACAGATTATTCATTAGAGTGCTATTCAATAGTGCTACATAGCTCTAATTTGAAGTACCTAGATCGTAATTTTAATCAGAGACAGCTTTTTTTTAAATACAATATCTTTTTGTTCGTAATTTCGCTCCAGACATAGTGTTGTCTTACTATCCAACTGACGTAATATGTCAGTTAATAATAAATAATATCATTATTCAAAATCTCAGTCATTGCCAATTCAAATATAATTTAACTTTGTAATAATGTTGGATACAACCTGAATGCTGGTACCGGTAGTGGAGGCGTTGTCATTTTTGGAGAATGAATGTAAAATATTGTCTCTGGTCAGTCGCTGTCAAATCAATTACAGCCGTGCGATCGTTGCGATTTGACTTTTCCATTTGAGACGACCTTTTGAAATTATAGCAAAAGAATGTCGAAAATGACAAAATATCTAGCACTTGATAAAATTACTAGATTATTCTCAATTATTAAACAAAATGGAGGAATAAGAGCTTCGCTTTATAAGATGTACAGGTTAGAATACTTTAGAATACATTATATAACTTAATGACAATGTTTTGGCTTGATAATGAAATAAATAAATGCGACTAATAAAATTTAATATGACATACATGAACGATAATATCACTTCTTGGAATATTCCAAATTTCTATTATCTATTATAATAACTTGTTCAAATTCAAAGGAGTATAGTGATCTTTTGTGTATTTTGACATCTCTAAAGGATACAATACTTATACAATACATAATCATTCATTCGAAACTAACTATGGATGGCATGTATACTTATTCCGCTGTCGTCATTTATTACAATAACTTGTGAATGTTAAGAATCTCACATATTGGAAAAAATGTTTTTACAAACTGTACACATACAATAAATACATAAAACTTGGAATTTGAATTCTATTTTTCAGGCAAGATGAAGTGAAGGACGGAACTTTGGTCGGTGTAGATAAATATGGGAATAAATATTTTGAAAATCCTCTATACTTCTACTCTAGGAATAGATGGGTAGAATATCCCGATAATCATGGAATGTACTATGATGGAAGCCAGGTATGTCATTTTCTACCACTAAAATTAACATACGGCGGTTATTTACTGGCCTGTCAGAAATGTGTTTACACATTATCTATGTCAAACCAGCTGCGAAACTGAAATCCAGAGCCACAAAGCAAAATCAACAGTTGATGTCAACATTGATGTGCTGAATATTCACATTCATTTAAATCATCTTTTTGTTTTTTCTCTTCGCTGTTACTTTTTAACTTAAGATTTCAATACTTTGATCAATTGTCTTTATTTAATATTTACTTATTTTTTCCGTATAATTATTTATTAATTGCTTCATAAGGTTCATATATTTTGAAAAAAAATAATCTTTCTTCCATTAAACTTCTATAAAAACTAATGCTACAAATATAAGCAATGTGTATTGATATGAAATCTCGAAAAGAATTATTTACAACAACTTCCTAAATTATTTGTCAATAATATCACCGTTACTTTACAAGTTGATATAAACTGAATTTTAATAGGAGTTTCAAAGAAAACAATTGAATATTTATAGATTTCCGCTGAGTGGTTTGGATGGATGCATTACAAAACAGACCTGCCGCCTCATCAGGTAAATTGTTTCGCCAATAATTAATAATTAAATACACTTCTTTAAACTTTAGTTTCTACAAAATATACAAAAATATTTTTTTCCCTGGTATTTGACATACCTAACTTTGTATAATTGTAAAAACCACAATATTGTAAAATTTCACTTCACATATAATCCAAATACTAATAAGATTGCTGCTAATCACATTATTTCCTTCAAAGCTGCACCAATATCCTGTAATTTTACATCATATTGATAGCACTTGAAGGTTTACCAGAATATTAGAATCCATCTAATTTTTAAGAGTTTTGAGAGTCTCTTGGTGTATCTTCTGTATGTCTCCTATCAATCTTATCTATCCAATTTCCTATGATTCTGTTTTTTTTTTTTTGAAACAGAATTGCTTGATCTGTTCCCTAATCTACAAATTTCTTATAAAGTCAAACGGGTCATCTGTAGCCTGAGTTCCTGACGTTTAAACGGCTGAAAATTTAAGTTGGCAGTAATTTTTTTTTCAAAATTCAGTGTGGTTATTGTGAGTCTTCATCATATACATGATTTACTGCTGTTTGACGAAATGCATAATTTCAGCAAATCAGACATATAAAATAAATTACATATGTCAATAAGCTTTGAAAATAATTTAATGAAAAAACAGTGCTGCATCTGAACTCCATAGCACTAATAAATTTTATCATATCTCTACATTGGTCACCAAAATAGAATTAAAACATATATCTTAACCAAACTGCTGCCAATATATTGCGCAGTTTTTCATTTTCTTCCTCCTTTGTCTAAATTATTTGTAGATAATCGTCATAGAAATGTCATGGTATCATATTATCGTAAATATATTAATTTATTCTATGAATAGGATGGTGCTAGGCCTAAATACAAGTGGATGCAAGATCATACAGAAAACATGTCCGGAACAACTGGTCAATACTCACCATATAGTACAACAGTACCCAAGATTGAAGCATGGACGCCCAAGAAAAATTGAACTACGAATTTATAGAATATATTAAACATTGAATCCATTTGTATTGTGAAATAATAAAATGAATTCAATTTTGGTGACAAAAATTGTCAATGTTTTGTTTCATATAAATGTCAGTTACATATTGCAATAAATAAATAAACAAAAAAATAAATGTAGCTTCTTCAATCTATTGTTATTAGCAGTAAACTACATAAAGAATGGTATTCATTGTTGATTATTATTTCTTTTATTTATTATAAATAAAATTTATTTAAAATAGTAAAATTAGATTTTTATTTCTATACGCTATACCTCAATATTCCTACTAAGATGAATGAATAATCATTTGTTTCCACATTGGGATCACAGATCTCGTACCTGATAAATAAAATTGAGATATTTCCGAAAATGGTTAGCATATGGACCTACACAATGTGAAGATACATCTTGACAGATTATAGTATTTATTTAAATGAAGAATAATGGATGTCCAACAAGTTGAGCTATACAACTCCTCTCAATACATCTTTGTGTTATAAACATGATCAATTTTAAACGATAATGATGTTTTTTTATATTGTTTGTAGAATAGTTGAATAAGGTAATTCAATTTTTGTATGAACATGAACATGAATTCTGTCATACAAATGCTTTCCCTTTTCAATGAATCAATCTTTGTTACGTTCATCTGGCATCTTAGCCATATAAGCTGGCTTATGTTATACTCATACAGCCTATAGAAAAATTTCTGTTGTTTACAGATAGACTCTAAAGTAATAATTCTAAATCATCAAATAAACTAATGGATTAAAATGTACGTGTAATACAAAACATTTCATAAGTAACAATTTTGTTTTATTTGAAAAACAAGTTCTTAGCACTCCATCAATTTATAATTTAATATGTATTTAGTTTCATCTAGAGAATACCATTGTATTTTCATGTATGTACACATTAACGCACCTAATGAAGTGAGAGCATGATAAAAATATTGAAAATAGGGTTATAATTAATAATATACAAAAAGTAATTTGCATACTTCACTATCTTTATTTTTTTCATTCAAATACAAATAAATTCAAAATCATTTCATTACATACAACCATATAGTTTTTCTTATATTTACTTGAATTATTATTTTTACACATACATAAATAGCGTTTTTTTCATAATTGCTGCAATGACTTATACATAAAGTTTTCGTTAAGTAATTTTATTTATCGCTCAATCGTTTTCCGAGTCACAAAAATTCATGTTATATGAAACTAAACCAATCTTGTTGATTTCTAACTTGAAAAAAATCTACTCACCATGTTTATATTTTATAAATGACTTATACCCCAATATTTAATTTCTATTTTAAATTCAACCAAGTCCTTAAAATGGTGGAGTTTTTTGTAATCCAAAGTAAATTCGAATAAATCTGAAAATACTGTGTATTGGTTTAATCTGCAAACATATTGACAAAGAATAAGGTATGTGTATTTAGATTTAATCTAACCTCAAATGAACTGCAACTACACCGCGACTACAATGTGTCACATACAATAATTCTGATGTTATAATGTAATTAAATGAAAAATGTGATTTTTTGTGATTTACTTAAGGTTTTATATGCAAATAGCTTCTGCCTTTAATGCATGTGCATCTAAATATAGGTCAAAATATCTGCAGTTTTAATCAAACACAATATGAGGCATTTATTTTGTAAATAATATGAAAACTTCTGACATAAGTTACACCCATATTAATATTTGATAATCGTTTATATCTAGAATTATTACTTATGTTTTATAATACTTATTTATAAATCGTATTCGATATTTTATTTTTGTTTAAGACAACTTAACAATATATTTATAATCTTATTATGACTTTCTCACATCATGCAATTTTCCATTCCACATTAAACTTTCACCGTTTCATCTGAGATTTCAAAAACACTGCAATTATATCAAGCAGTCAATTTGCAGCAGATCACAAACCATTATGTAAATTATCTTAGTGACATCTATGCTATCATAAGTTGAAGCGAATTTTTAAAAATTTACATGTCAAATTGCTCAACAACTTACAAACACTAAAATTATCATATTCAATATAATAAAACATTACAGGCCGTTTAAGTTTTAAGAATACCCACTCCGCCATTTTGGTGGTAGTCAATAATGGCCACTCTTGGTCAATAACAAACATTCAACTTTCAACTATAGTACAATATAACCAACCACTGGTATAGACATCATTCTGGGGTTTCACTTGATCACCTACTTCTGACAGTTCAATTATTAAGTCAAGGGTCAACTCGTATATCATGTAATTTCAAGATTTTCTGTAGTAGAGACAATCTTAAAGATCTATAATATAATATAATTTATGACAATAATTAAGGTTGTATGGTCTATGTATCAAAAATGATACTATAATTCCAAATTAATCAATTAGAATAATCTGCATTAACACATCATGTAGGTATCTGACATCTCTTAGAAATTCATTTTTAATGTTAAGTTTTCTCAGAGTAACTACTTATGTTTTCGAGTTTTGCTAGAACAAAAACTTATTCCGCAAATGTTTACGGAAATAAAATTTACATATACATATTTTACAGGAAGTATATCTGAAGATATCTAATTTTAGTATGTTTATTCAAAGTTCCAACCTTGTTACATCGGTTGTTGATCATTTACAGAATAATTAGTAATTGTTCCTTAGCTATAGATAAAAAATAGCAAAAATTTACAATTGTTTTTAAACAGAAAACATTTTTTTTAATCTAGCAGTATGTTCATTTATTGTATTTTAATCTGAAGGATATTACAAAGTAAAAAAAGGTTGTCAAAAGCTAAAATTAGCTTTCTAATCTTCATTAAAAAAAATACTTATAATAAAAAGCCGTACCTACCAGCGGTGTAGACCTAAATAAAAAAATACTAGGGCGGTGTTTTATTTTCAACTCCCTCAAACCCCACCCCAGATTTTAGACAAATTATAAAAACATTTATCTTAATAATTAATATTTTCGACTGATGGTGCTTGATGGAAATTGATTTTAAATTC